>PVKS010023803.1:0-31879 GCA_004027875.1 Aplodontia rufa | reverse complement strand
CTTTTGGCATCTGCTACCCTGACTCCTCAACAGTGTGTAAAGGGTTGTTCTCAATCTTCTTCATAGCTGCTTTGCAACTATGATCATATTTTCAGATACATAACTTGGTACAATTCTTACATATAACAGGCACTCATATTTTTGCATGAATAATATCTCATAGAAAATGCAAATTAGTTCATACACTTTTACTTCATTTTCATGAGGCAAAACTATGACACAATTTTTTTAAATGTTAGAAATCAAGATAGTGATTATCTTTAAGGGAAGAAGAGTGACTGTAAGCTAACATAAGAGGAGCTTCCAGAGTATTGATTTTTAGTGTGTTTGGATAGTAAAACTCATTCAATCTCTCTGTATATACCTGAGCACTTTTCTACAGGCATAATATAAAAATTAAAATTGTTTTAAAAAGATAACATACTAAAATTATTTCTTTTCAAATTTATTTTATAATAAAACATCCATCTGTGTAAAGTACAAAAAGGAGCAAAAATTGTTTCCATAATACCTTATCATGTAAAGATTCTTCAAGATTCTTTCTGAAAGTTTCAGATTCTTGAATTAAAACATTCTACAAAACAGAAAATAGATAAATGAGGAACAAATTAAACAGAAAATGCTTAAATATGTAGGTTACTGTTCTATCACTAAAGAATCTTCTTTGTTACCTACCTTGGGACATCTACTCTTGTTTTCTATGAAAGATTTAAGGGAATCTTTGTGAAACCTTAATATTTTGAGAAATACATTATTTATGCAGGAAAGGTTATTTCACAACATTTCCATAGGGAAATGAAACAAATATTACCTTTCAAGCTATTTCTGTTTGCCTTTTGTCATACTAAGGTTTAAATTAGAAATAATTAAGTAATCTTCAATGAAAAATAGTAATATACTCAATATTAGCCAGGGGTGTTATAAAGAATTTAGATGAATTCATTTTTAGTATCAAAAGAAAGAAGAAATTATTAAGTCATATTTTTAAGAGTTCACTTTCTGGACTTCTATTTAAAACGGATTTAATATTTTTAATAATAGTTAAATAATTAGAGATATTAAAATGACATTTAAGCAATTTAATGAAGTGATGCTATATGTTGTGAAGACATGGAAATAAGATGCATGTAGATGCATGTAGATAATGAAAAGAATCTATCATAAAATTATTATATTGTTAAAATCTTTGTACCTTTCTTATAGAACAACAAAGCATGATTTAAATTAGTGCACTGTTGCTGGGTAGGGCACATGCCTGTAATCCCAGCTACTCATGATACTGAAGCAGGAAGATTCCAAATTCAGGAAGATTCCCAACTTGATGAGAACCTATCTCAAAGTAAATGAAAATGGCTTGAGGAGGTAGTTCGGTGGTAAATTACTTCTGGGTTCTTTCCCAAGGACCAAATTAATAATAATAACAATAATAATAATAATAATAATAATAATGCTGCATTCTTTCCAAATATGTTGAGTAAAATTAAACCAAGTATGTACTAAGAACATAGAAGCCAAGTATTGGAGTTATATGGGAAGAAGCATGCTTTATGATTTTCAAACTGGAATATTAATCAAAGTACTTTAACATTTTATTGAAACATTTTCTCTGTTTTGGTTTGTTTCAGGGGAAAATGTCTGGCTAAAGTAGTGATTTCATTCAATCTAAGTTCCAAAATGATTTGTGCACCTGGGTTTTAGCCCCTACCTTTGTTCATGCTCTGGAATTGGCAATCAGTTCACACAACTCTTGCTGGTCTGGTAGCTGCCAGCTATCAATGGGACACATAGTTGGGAATCAAATTGCAGACTGCATAGAAGTATCTTTTCTAAAACAATGTATCTGAAAATATTGTGTTCCTAACCCTCTAGTTATTGATAAAAGTACTGTCTGTGATACGAACACACTAATACTTGGTTTTTAGGATGGTAGTAGGTATTAGTCATTTGAGATATATGAATAGCTGAAGCAGGACCCTCAAATCCCAAGCATTTAGTTTTGCCTTTTCATTCTTTTTTCACGGAAGAGGAAAAAATAAATGTTTCATCACAAAAGCACAGAACATTTTAATAAAGTTGCTTCATCCAAACATGCCAATATGAAAGATTTACATATCATGCAGCATTTTATTCATTTAAAATTCATCTTATAATATTTTACAGAAATTGTTGATTCTCTTCTGAGAATATGCCAGGCATTTTTTAAACTAAGGAAAGCAAATGAATAATTTTGCCAAAATGGTGGTTGCAGCAGCATATAGAGCAGAACGTGATCATAACAACATTGCTAAACATCTGTGAGATTCCACCCTTTCGAGCTTTTACCTTCTCCTCTAGAGCAGCCATTCTTTCCTTTAAGTGTAGCTGTAGGCGTTCATTAGATTCAGTCAGAAGTCTGTCCACTGTATCAGACAACCTTTTGTTATGCTCCTCATTCATTTTCTCTCTTTGCCTAGCCTTATATTAAAAAAAAGAACAAAATCAATTTGATATGAAAAGCCATTTAAGAACTGTTCAAACTTGACCTTATAGTTTTGCTACTTAGAAATTGGAGTTAATTTGGTCTGCTTTAATTAAATTGGTAGAAACTTTTTTCTTTAAATTTCACATGGCTCATCTGAAAGATTCTAAATATAACCTTTAATCACAAAAATTTTTCTTCTTATATGTAGTCTATAAATCTATAAATGGATAATGGGAGTGGCTCATAATACACATACTCTTTGAAGTTCTTGATTCTTCTCTTCAAGTTGACCTTCCAGATGTCTCATTCGTTCTTCAATATTTCCATGTCTCTCTTCAGCCTGTTAAGAAATATGAAGAATGCACCTGAAATGTAAGATGTGGTTAACTCTTTTCCTCTAGATAAACTGAAATAAAATGTAAAGCAAGCTACTACCAACTGCAAACAGTTTTTAAAAAATAAACTTTCTTTAAACAGGCAGCTGAACAGCATTGCTTGAAATGTGTCAGCTACAAAGGCCTGTTACATCCAAGCATCAGCAAAACATTGGAGTTATTTATGAGCAATGAAATCAGCCAAATGTAACATGCAGACTGTGCATGGTTTGAACACAAACCTGCCATTGTCCAATCTTAAGCTCCTGAAGCACTGAACTGCACAGATGGTCGATTATCAATAAATAAAAGTAACATAATTTTCATAAATGAAAAGAAAAACTTAGATGGATTCTATTTAGCAATAGAAAGTAAAGTCCAGTAGGACTACCTTCCTACGTATGGAGATCATTTCTTGTAGTTTAGCTTCCATAACATATTGATAATCATCAGATGAGGTAGAAGAGGTTGGATCAGACTAACAAGTCAAGGAAAAGGAGAGGGACAAAATTGAAAAATCAGAACTAAAGACACTGACACTGAACAGAACATAGCACAGAATGCTTAAAATAAAAGTGTGACAGCAAATTTAATACTTTAATAGACAGAATTTACATGGAAAGAACTATATTGATATCTGGTGAACATAATGCAGTCAATGGCTATAAATGAAAAACAATGATATGCTAAAATAAAAAGCTGTGAACCTAAGAAATGGAAGGTTAGTGATGGCTGGCAATGAATGACTACTACAGAATGAATTAAAGCAACTCTGAAAAAAGTCATGTAATAATTGGAATTATGGGAAACCAAATACTAGAGAATATGTCTCAAATAGATTGTTAAAGTGATGTATTTTGCTTTGTCTGCTGATCAAATGACTTTAAATAATGATAATAATGTATTTCAATGCTGAGGAGTATGTAAGGCAGTAACTCAGGTGTAATACATCTGGAACAAAATTCACTATAAATGCTACTCTGTAGACATTAGGGAAAAAGCTAAACCATGAGAAAGAATATATTATGAGTATTACCTGATGCAAGTAGGAATGAGTTACCTCAGCAACAGAGACCAACTTGCAAAATGACTTCTGGTCTCTCAATATACACTACAGCCATTCATCTAAAATTTAACTGACTCTTCTCAGAGAAAACTTTAATTTGAAATTTTAAATGAAAATCATTAAATGTCCTCAAATTTTCAAATTCACAATAGTGCTGTGAGGACAAGAAAATTTATTTGTGAACTTTTCTAAATGACACCAAGGACCACTCCAAACGTTCCCATTGATTTGTTACTATGGAAACAAAATAGGGCCCTAACGTGAACAGGCATCATGGAGTATGTGAGCTAATGTTTGCCCAGAGCTAAGGTTAGTTACATGTCTTGGAAGTGACTTGTCTGGTTACCAGAGTGCAGAGTGTTAACACATGTGACATTGCTGATAGCTGAATTATATTAGTATGTTAAGCACAAATTACATATAAAATTACATCAACATTTGAGTCACAATTGCAAGTTAAGTAATTACAACATCAAAACAATACTCTATCAGGGCAATAAATTTAACTCCAGAGTAAATTCTTTTACTTTTTAAAGTTCATTCTAAAATAGCAAAATTTACTCTTTGTCAATATAAGACTACATGTAAATATGTCATGCAGAAAATCAAATAGTTATTCATATAAGTTCATATACTCTTATACTATTTCATGCAACAAATTTCAATATAATCTATGTAATAAACATTTAATATTTCAAATTCGGTATGTTTATACAAATTAAAACTCAGCATTTACATCTTGTAAGATTTCCCTTTTGATATTTATTTCATAAATGTGGAATGTCAAGCACAAATAATAAATAACCAATTTCTTTCCCCATATCTTTCACAAATTTCTAAGCAGAAGCAACACAGAAAGCTACAATGGTCCCCAAATGGGAAAAGAAATGGTTGTATACTATCATTTCAACTTAGAATTCTATTACGAATGCAATTAAAGGGTTAATATATTGTTGAAATTATATAGTTTAAATTTATTAAGTTATATGTAATCTTTCAAAAGTACATTTTCACAGGCAGTTAGGGGTATAAAATTAATCAGGTGACTGAGTCAAGACAATCAAGACATGAGATTTCAACTTCCAAAACAATCAAGTTTCTAAAGGTCCTGAAAGTTTTTATAACTTCCCGTCTGGACTATTGAAAAAACACCACTCTGGACATGAAACAAGAAATTCACTCCAGATACGGAACAAAAATCCTGCCATGTCTAAAGTATGATGCTATTGATGATATTTTTTACTGGTACAAAATATGAGTGAAATACCTCATGCAATTAAAGCCGAATCATGTCTTTGCTGTGGAAATATGCATTTTAATGAAAGAAGTTAGATATAACAATGCATAGGGTTAGGAGCCTGAAACCCTTAATGGTTAATTGTGAATAAACTTGCCAAAGACAAAGTTTAGTTTTATGCATAACAGGTAATCAAGAATTTTGATTGGCATATTAAAAAAGAAGAAGAAAGTGCTGGTCAAAAAAATGTCTGAGGGATTGTTCAGAATATTCAAAATATAGCAGAGGTGAGCCTGCATTTAAGCTAAGCAGAAAAATCTTTTAATTTTGGTAAGTAGTTGAAAGGGTAAGAAATAGGAAAAAAAACTATGATGATCAATAATACTGAGAAATTAAAAGTAAACTGAAATTAAAAAAAACTTAAGGCAGGTTATAGACAGTTTCTAAAGGTATTGAGAAAGGAGAACATTGCTGAAGCTATAAAACTCAGAAAAAAATAAAGAGTAATCTTCAAATGTTAAATGTTATTATTAGAAGGAATGTGTTCAGGAGAAAATGTCTGTACTTAAGGAGTTCACATAATAATAAAATCAGTAATATAAAAATTATATATCTCAAACATGTTGCTGATTTAGAATCAATCAGGAGAGAAGGTGGTAAAAATGTGAAGAGTGAATTAATATCTGAAAGATAAGGAAAAGGAAAAGCATCCAGAGAAAGTGGACTTTGGGCAATATTTTAGGCAGAAGTAAGCTCAGGGAATTATTTGGGGAGCACAAGGTAATATAATATATCAAAATAAAAGTCTAATAGGATAGAAGGAGGAAAAAAGGATGAGAAGTCTAATAGATCTTATCACTCTCATGTATATTCTAAAGAATTCAGGAACATTTAATGCCCTATAAGTCAAATCCTGTATTTCCAATTGTGTTTTAATATCAGTCTGTCAGAAGCTAATTTGAGGCAATGATATGCTGAATTTTAAATTGTGTTTCTTTGCGGAAGATTATAGACTTTATGGCATTTTACTCAGGATAATATTAATGACTATTATACACTAAAATTTTACCAAAGTTTTATTTCCAATGTAGTCACTCACCCAACTCCCCACAAAATAATGACATTTAATAACTCATTATGAAAGTTATTTGTGTTCCTGAAATAAAAAGTATACTTATTTAATACATGTTAGAGTAATTTTAAACGTGTTTGCAAGAAAAACACAAATATTAATATGTTTGTATAGCTGTAGATAATTTAGGAAATATTTTTAAATTAAATGATATTGCCCTATAACTACCCAGTACATCCTTATTTTAGCAAACAAAAAGATTAGCTTACCACTCATCTTTAACTATTTAATTTTTCAATTAAGTAGGTTTTGTGTGCCTCATTTTCCATTACAGCAGCAACTGCTTTGGAAAACCCCTAATGCCAGAAGTTAAACTTGATGTTCACATGCCTATAGTACACATTTATTGCTATGGCCTGGAAAACTTAGCAAACAGCAATGATTATGTGAGCATATAAAGCATGTATATATTTTTTAAACGACTATCAAAAAAGTCCAGCATGCTACTAGTGAATATATTCAGGACTTTTATTCTACTGAAATATATGTGCAGTTTGAAATAATGTCATTTCCATTTTACTAAAGAGAGGTCAGAATAGTTTTTTTAAGATCATCATAGCTGCAAAATTCTAAAGTATAAGGATAGTTGCAGAATCTACTGCCTAAACTCTGGCAGAAAAATTTGAAATTTCTTCAGAGAATTATTAATTTTAATTTTCAGAAGAAATTACAACTGTAAAAACCACTTTTTTACTATTTAATGTTCTTCCCTTTAGACTTCTACAAGTATAACTTCTAACTTCTAGCAAGTTTTATCATAGTACAGACTGAAAGGAATCCACAGTGTATTATATTTTCTAAACTAATAATGAACAATTTATGTAAAGTCTGTTGTTATGTCTCACATAGATATATTTTAAACATTTAACACCACTGTTTATCTCCATTACTCTTTTCCTTTTCTTAAAGAGAGAAAGAAAGTGAAAGACAGAGAGGGAGAGACAGAGAGAATCAATTTTATTGAGTTTTATCACATGGCTTTCATTGCTCTGACCCTTAGTTGTGGATGTGGGTGCTGGGGTTTGAACCCATGTACTTGTGCATGCCAGGCAAGCGCCATAACCGCCGAGCCACCACTCCAGCCCCTCTCCATTATTCTTGTGTGCAAATATTATCATGAAAAATCAACTATCACAATAAAATAAAATATTGTTTCTTTCATTAATGTTTAAATGGGCAAGGGATCATTACATGTGTACCATAGTCACTGATGTCAGCATAAGTAAGATACATGCAATAAGAAAAAATCATTAAACAACAGATTACATAATAAAGATAAAATAAAACTGACTTTCATTGAGCCTAAAGAAAATCTTTATAGATTCCATTTTGATTGCCAGTTGCTTCACAAGTGTATCTGGGTTGACCTACTAATTGTTCTAGTGTGATACCTTTGTTAGGGCTGCAATTCTCTGAGCCAGTTCAGCCTCTACTTCAGGTAAGGTTTCAGCCTTTCTCATAGTCTGCTGCAACTTTTGTTCAGCCAGCTCAAGACGCTCTTGTAACTGTCTATTTTTCTCTTCCATCTGAAATAAGAACAGTGAAAGAGGGGCTTAAAGTGTCAGAGTTAGGACAGTGAATATCAGCCACTATGGGCTTTATGCTTCAGCCTTTAATATAGATTTTAAATCAGTTGCTACCACACTTAACTGTGCTAAGTGATGAGGATCATCATGTTTTCATATATTACTTATCCATTTTCTGTAATAAAATTCAGTGCATTAAAAAATTGAAAATCTCTTACCATTGGCCTCAAAAAGAAATTGCTAATGAATACAAACTGGTATAAACTGGTATACAGTTCAGTATTAAGACCTCAGATGTATGTTGATAGCAAAATAAGGAAAATCACCCCATTAGTATAGAGTGGGAGAGGGGACATAGCTTGATGACTGAGTCTGAGCTCTAGAGATGAGATTGCCAAGTCTTCTATAAAGACCTAGATAGTAAATATTTTGACTTTGTGTATCGAAAGATCTCTGTTTCAACCACTCAACTCTGCTGCTGTAACACAAAAACAGTAATGGATGATGATTAAATGACTAGCCATGGCTGTGTTCCAATAAATCTTTCTTTACAATTGCAGGAAGCCAACCAGATTTGGCGCATGGACCATAGTTTGCCTACTCTTGCTCTAAAATCCAATAGACTTAGGCTTTCATCATTCCTATGGCATTTGCAGATGTGTGATCTTGGGAAGGTGTGAATGTCTTTGATCCTTAGTGTGTTCACTATAATAACTGTTCCTGCTTCAGACGTGGTAGTTAGATTAAAGTCATACAAACATGTGAAACACAATTTCTGATTTACAGGCACATTAAAAGTAAATAATATTATTTTAGTTATTATCAAGATAATTTTATTTTTTCCAAAAAGTGAATTGTATGCTGGAAATCACATTTTCCCCCACTAGCTCTACTGTACTAGAGCATGTTTAATCAATCATCTGCCAAGGTTCACTGTGTTTCACTTACTCTGTGTTTTGTGAAAATGGTGAGCACACACATATGGACCAGAACAAAAACCAAGACAGAGATACCGAACCTGCCGTAGGATGGCTTCTTTATTTGCCAGCTCATTTTCTAATTTGTCATTCATGTCGTGTATGGAGGTAGATTCTCTCTGAGCACTGAGGTAACGCTTCTCAAGGGTTGTGATTCTTTCTTCCATGTCTTCCTTCTGCGCCATAGCCTATAATTAAAATTTAAAAATCAAATCAGATTCTCAGATAGTTTAATATGTTGTTTTTATTTAATTAAAACAATAAGATAAAGAAATATGGCTTTATTGAAGTAAAGACCCATTCTTTTCTTTTTTATAGAAGTTGTACAAGATTTCATGTGAGTTTTCCTAAATTATTTATCTGAAGTCTTCTTACATCCTGGCTTAACCAGCTTTCTGCTCTCTGAGAATGCAAATGTGAACGTTTTGTAATGATCTATTGCAGAATTTGCACATTTAGAAAGGAGTAGCACATAAATAAGCTCTTTTTGTACCAATTATGGGTAGAGTTACAAACCCTAAGATTGGCAAAAAGGAGGCTAAAGTTCCAAATTGCAAAGCAATCTTCAAATAAGAAATGATAAATACCATGAGTATTCTCACTTTTACACATAAGGAAGAGTAACTCAGTGGATAAAAGAGGAGGTAGGGGCTTAGCATGTAGATCAGTGGAAGAGTTACTGCTTTTCATGCACAAAGCTCTGGGTTTGAGTCCCAGCACTGCAAAAAAATGATGATGATGATGATGATGATGATGATGATGATGATGATTTGAGTTTTTTAAAAAAGGGAGGTAAAATTCGTATATTTGAATCATATTCAGAACAAATTTACCAAATGACTTAGGAAATTAACAATTTTCCCTGTTATATACATTCAATTAAATAACAGCTTAGAAGACCCAATGAACACAAACGTACATGAAGAAATCAGCTTTGTAAATTGTACAGGATATGAGAGCATATGCAATAAGATTGTGTAGGTATAGCAAGTGAAGATGAGTATAGTCAGGAGTAGGACAGGCCCTAAATATGCAAAAACTGGTGTTTTTAAAAGGAGGAGATTTGAGGACACAGAAAACATAGAGGGGCAGAGATTATAATTATACTTGCCCTAGCTAAGAATGTCAAGGATCTGCATGCAACACATCAATGGGATACTTCATGCATTTAGTGGGTAGAAGGGGAAAGGAAGGATTTGACACTGCAGCCTTCAGAGAATCTAAATTCCTGCTGAAACCCTGATTTCAGAGAGAATCCTCCACAACAGTGAGAGGATATATTGCTGTTATTTTATGCCTTCCAGTTTGTAGCAATTTGCTATGGCAGGCCTGAGAAACGGATGTACTGTGACTTCATTTCAACCTGGAATGTGCTTTAATGCCTTATCTGGTTCACTCCTACTGACCTTCCAGGTGCAGTTAAGTACTCTGCAGTTAATTTTGTCAATATTTAATTTTAAACACACAAAATAAAAGTAATACATCTACTTGTCAAAAAGTAGCCAGACTAATTTTTAAGACATTTTATACCTACTCTTGGATTTAATTATCCCAAATATCTACTTAAAAATGTTTTAATTTTAAATTTTGACTTCTATTTTATATATGTAGATAAAATATATAAATATGCATTTTAATTTCAGTGAGGGTAGAAATTCTATCTTAGAGGACCTGCTGAAAATATTTGCTATTGGTAATAGTGCATTCTATCAGTTTCACTTTCATACAGAACTCTGGGAATGTTATGTCAATTTTGTAGCCAGAGGAGAAAATTCTTCCAGTCCTGTGAATATAAATTTCTTACTAAGTTCTAATATATATAAATTCAACAAAAGGGATAAACATGTTATTCAAGGAAGAGAGCATTGCAGTAGTAAATACTTGCTCCAGATCCTCATTTTTGATACTTAACAATTCTGTTATCATGGGTAAAAGCAATTAATCTATTCTACATCCTCACATTCTACATTGCTTTTATTCTTGGTTGAATTACTATCAGATACCTACCATATAATACTATTGTTAAGAATATAAGGTAATATAGGTAATATAAGGTAATATAATATTTTAAATACTCATAGTGTCTCATGATGATAGAATACACAATAAATGCTAGTTTTTTGTTATTAATTACTATTATGCCCACAATTGACTGAATCTTACTCTGTGGCATACATTGCTTGTAGGAATCATTACATTATGACTTTAGTATTGCATTTTTGATTCAATGATTCATGTGAATGATTCAGTTCTTAACTGTGGACTGTGTTGCCAAAAATAAGTTTGAATTTACAAGTGAGAGAAATAGCTTTTCCCTTAGTATCATTTGGAAATTCTAAGAAAGGAAGCTTTTTCTAGTCCCTAAAAACTGCTACTTAAAAAACAAGAATAGCATAAAGATTCAATAATCTCTTGACCTAATCTCATGTAAAAATTGGACTTTATTATACTAAATGAATAAAAATCCATAGTAACATCTATTAAAGTAAAAAAAATATAATTCCATGTTTCAAATAGTAGAAAAGACAAAACTGACATGCATTCATTCTTTTGATCACATAGTGAGCTCTTGAAGAGCTCTTAATAGGGAATTGGAAAAATAAATGTTTACATTCACAAAAAGGTATAATTAAAATACATCACTGAAAAATTTAATTCTTTGTACAGCTGTATTCAGTGAGATACTATTATCCATACCATTGATAGCTTTCTTGATTAAGAAGTGAAGAGCTAAGCCACTTTTATGGGACCATTTTTCCAATATGTGTACTATCTATCTTTTTATTTTTTAAAAAAGAGAGGGATACTGAAAGAGAGAGAGAGAAAGAGAGAAACAATTTTTATTTAGTTTTTCATGTGGCCTTTGTTGCTCCGACACTTTGTTGTGTATGTGGTGCTGGGGTTTGAACCCATGTATTTGTAAATGTCAGGCAAGTGCTGTAACTGCTGAGGCACCACTCCAGCCCCTACTTTCTTTATCTTTAATTCAGCTCACCTACTCTTGTAGATTAAAATCAATGTAAGGAGGAACTGTGACAAAGCTTCAATGAAAGCAAAGTTTTGGTATATTTCTTTTTTTTATAAAGATGATAAAGAAAAATCACAAAATATACTGTCACAAATAATGGAACATACTTATGTAATTCATTTATGATACATTAGATTTTCCTCACATGAAAATCAAAATACATATCAGTTTTAAACTAGATGACTGTTTTCCCTATTCCCTATTTTTTATTAATTTGAAATATTTATTAATCATATATAAATCATACTGTGCTAGCAATGCTATAGAGGTATCAAGAAGAACTCATTTATATTTTTTCTACTAAGAAACTTGCAATCCAGTAGACTGTGTGACCACAGTTCAGGAGCATATTATTCAGAAACATAAAAGCAGAGCTTAGAGTGTTGTACTTGTTTAAGGATATGAATTTCATGTCTTCTTGCTTGTTGGGAAGAATAACCAAAATACTGATTAGCTAGGTGGTCGGTATAGTGCAGATACATTGATTACAACAGCTCTTTCACTGAAAAAAGTATTGTCGTGTGTTGATTTTGGGAGAAGTTCATAGTGGGAAAAGTGCATGTTTTAAAGCCATGATGATCCTCTTTCTACTTCCTGCTGGAGTGGGAAGGTGATACGCAGATTTTGGGTACGTCACTTTATCTCATGATGCCTTAAGGTCCTCAATCTGGGCAAAACAGTGGTAATAATTTTCTATGGAGCAATGATGAGAAATTACGGAAATCAAAAATAATGTATCAATAATGGCTTGTGGTTGATCTTTCTGAAATCCTGAGTAGAATCTTTCAGAGAGATTTTAATTATCTTTCCCAGTGTCCTGTGTGTGTGCACGCGGGCGCGCATGCACACACACATACAAAAAGCCTGATACATACAGAAAGGCAGGCTGAGGATGGGCTGTGCTCCGCAAACAGGTCTTGTCAACTCTCACATCCTACTGTCTTGCACCTGGCATTTCACACATTTATATTGCTTGCCTGGCTCTGAAAACATCTGTGTTTGCAACCTCTGCTCAAAGGGAGAGGACAAGAAATATTTCCTTCTCATGAAACTCTTTGAAAATATGGGTACAGAGAAATTATGGGTTAATTATATTTTGAAAGAACTTCCTGTAGAAGGAGACCATGCTATCCACTAGGAGAGATTCCTAATAAAAGAACACCTGACATCAGAGGACTGATGTTTATCCTCTAACTGGACTCTTTGTCACGTATATCCAGAGACTATTAACACTGAATAGTTATTTTTAAACAGATAATAAGAAAGGCAGAGCTGGAGATGCTGGGCTCTTCCTTAGGTGACATTAGATGAGATAAGCCAAATCAAATATGTAAGTGCTAAATGAAAGGAGAGCACCTAAGCCTCTGCAGCCATGAGAATGAAGAAATACAGAAAGAGCAAAACTTTAAGAAACAGACCGGGTGATTTAAAAGGCAGAAATCTTAGTGACTGCTTAACAGTGATTCAGAAGAGCAATTAAACTTCATCTACTTTATGAAGTCCCTGACTGGGTTGTGGGAAGGAGTAGAGAGGAAAAAGATATCTATGGACTAATGATTAGTATAAAATCGTATCATTATCTGGGCTGGAGGAGTTTACCACTTCATAGATCATCTCTGTTTCTCAGGAACAGTAGGTATTGCTTTAGTGCATATTCTAATCTCATCCATGCATTCTGATGTTTACTTGTTATAAAAGCCTATAAATGTCCATTCTTTCAAAAAAGATGTTTTTCGGTGGCTATTATGTTCAATAGCTGTATAGATAGCAAAGAATAGGGAGCAAAGCAAAAACCCCCAGTCCTAATGCATCTTTATGTATAGTCATGGAAGGAAGCAGATGATGCACAAGAAAATCTGTAAAATGCATATTGTGCCAGGAAAGAGGAAATGCTGTGGGATAAATAGTTGAAAAAAGAGGGAGAGTATATATGTGTAAATAGCAATGTAAGGGAATGCTTCCTTGAGAAAACAATATTTGAGCAAAAGTGAAGGCGATAAGAACATTCAATCTAATAGGTTCTGTGTGTGGAAGATGCCACCTTTGATGAGTAGAGGGGGCAAGGGTGGTAGAGGGGGAGATGAACTCCAAAAGATCAGGAGGGAGACAACAGAGATTGTACACATCCTTTAGGCCAGATTGAAGGGCTTTGGGATCACTGTAAGTAGAATAGGTAGCCATGGAGGAGTTTAAAGCAGAAAAGTAGGAGGAGCTGATACATGAGCCGACATGGGTGGTTTTGGAGCCAGGAAACTAATGTGAACTTACTAGGGCAGACTGAGATGAGAAGGGACCCACTAATGACACTGAGATGAGCACAGGGAGTGAAAAATAGGGAACTCAGGAGAGAGCAGTGTACTGCTAGCTTAGTGAAGTGCTCCAGGGAAGCAAGAGGGATATAAGTAGGTCAAATGATTTAAAGAACTGACTGCTTCACTCAGTAACACAGAATACAAGGGAGAATTTATAAGAACCATTTTAATGGACCAGGGAGGCATAAATATGGTGAACTGGGTGCAAGAAAAAAATGGGAAAGAGAATTGGAAACATACAATAGAGTCACTATATTAAAAACTTGTCAAGTGCCTACAAACAATGTAAAAAGATAAAAAACACACGTGAGTTAAAAGGATATATGAAAACGGAAAAGGGATAGTCACAAAAATTTCCACAGAGATAAATTATTTTAGTTTCAATTGATAAAAAGTTAATTGAGTCCAAACTTGGACTTTAGCAGGTAAGATGATTTGGCAACATTAGTAATAAAACATCTCCTTGTATCCTTTATGGTAACTTTAAAGTTCTTTCTTTTGTTCAATAGATACAGCAATGTTAATTCCAGCAAGAACTGAATATATAGAAAAAGAAAGGTTAGGTTATACATATGCATAACATTCACACATCTACTTCACATTCGTAGACACCAAACCAAAATAAGAGGGAATGATTTAAAGTAATGCCTTTGAGTATTCTTATATGCTAAGATTATAGAAAGTCGTGATTCATTCCCACATGCATGGTTATTTAAAATTGAAAGCATGAATTTTAAAAAATTCATTAAAGTTTCAGAAAGTCTTCATTGTATTTGAGACTTAACATCAAAAAATTTCCTTCCGTATATATTTAAAGTGTTGATGAAGCAAACTATTTTTGCTTTATTGAACAAGCATATCACTAATATAATGCCACCCAAATTATGGTCTTTTGAGAAGTAAAGATTTCACACCATTAGGGGAAATTATGGAAAGAGTTCTTAGAGGCAGCGTTCGGGAAGCAAAGACGGAAAGAGTGTTGTGAATCACTTACCTCCCGAATGTCCCTTTGATATTTAGTGTTCATTTCTTCTGTTTTAATGAGATCCTTTCTTGCTGTCTCTGCTTCCTGTTCCACCTCCCCCACTCTGGAAGAGAGGGCTGCCAACCGTTCTTTCATTTGGGCCATTTCATAGTTTTGCTTTTCAAGCAACTCTTGTAGTTCGACTATTTGACTAGTTTCATCCGTCGAGTCTATAGAGCCATTGGACAAACGCTGCAGGAATGGATAAAGAAATGGAACTTAGCATTTTCTTTATTCTTAATTCTAAATTTATGCAATTAAAAATGAAATTGATGTAGTAGATTGATTTCACGCTGAGGAATAAGAATTGAGAACAAGTTTTGGAGAAAAGTCAAGTTTCTGAGAAAACTGTTAATATTAAAATATGAAGGTAAATCAGTAAGTTTAAAAAAGGTTAGAAGAAGAATTTGATTTCATACATAGACATATATATATCTGTGTGCATATATATATACATGTATATGTTATATCACAAATCACATATACTAAATAACTGGTGTCTATTATTTTAACATTAATTATATACTTTATTATTATATATTTCTATAACAGAATATTATTTTTAATTAATAGGAGGGACACAGAAGCTGTAACATTTTTCATTTTTATTCCAAATCCTTGGGGATGTTCAAACCTTATTTTAAATGACACACAGGAAAAGAATATATACATTATGTTTTTGAAAATGGTGATTCTGACCTCATTGGAAGAAACATAGCAGATTAAAGTCTTGGTTTCTATTTTGTTAGCAACATAAATATCATGTGTGTACACAACCCACAGGAAGGAAGTGAAAAGGGTTAAACAGTTTGAGACTGATATTTCTACTTTTTGAAAGGATCTTCTAGAAGCCAGTGGACCCATGTCTTCAGAAGTGCACAGCACAGGCTAATATCCAAAACATATGAGGAAATCAAACTCAACAGCAAGCAAATAACTGTATTGCAAAATGGGTAAAGGACCTGAAAAGACATTACTCAGAAGAAGACATGTGTATAAGGCCAGAAGGTAAATGAAAAGAATGCTCAACCTCACACATCATCAGGGAAATACAAGTTGAACTCATGACGACACATCATCTCATGCATGCTAGAATGGCTGTTGTCAAAAAGTCAAAAGATAAACGTTTACAAGAACGTGTAGACAAGGGTACCTTTGTATGCTGTTGATGGAAATTTAAAAGAGCACACACATTTTAGACATCAGTAAGGAAAGTTTCTTAACAAAACAACCACCTAGAAATCGAACTAACATTTGATTCAGTAATCTCCTGTCTAGATATATAACCAAAGAATAAAAATCAATATGTCACAGAGATACCAGTATTTGCACGTTCACTGCAGCATTACTCTCAATGGTTAACATAGAGAATCAACCCAAGTGTTCACTGGCTGATAAATGGATAAAGAAAAGGTGGTGTATACTCTAACAGAAAGTATTCAGTCTGCGGGACATGGCGGCACATGCCTGTGATCCCAGCAGCTTGGGAGGTTGAGGCAGGAGAATTGCAAGCTCAAAGCCAGCCTCAGGAACATAAGGGACCCCTGAGTAACTTAGCAAAATCCTGTCTAAAATTTTAAAAAATAAATAAATAAAAAGAGCTGGGAATGTGGCTCAGTGGTTAAGCATCACTGGATTCAATCCCTGGTACCTGATTAATAATAATAATAATAACAACAACAACAACAACTATTCAGTCTTATAAAAGAAGGAAATTGCCATTTTTAACAGCAAGAAATAATCTAGAGAACATTTTGCTAAGTGAACTAAGCCAGGCACAGAGACAAGGACTGCATAATCTCACTGATATGTAGAATATATATCAGT
This sequence comes from Aplodontia rufa, assembly GCA_004027875.1. Lineage (NCBI taxonomy): Eukaryota > Metazoa > Chordata > Mammalia > Rodentia > Aplodontiidae > Aplodontia > Aplodontia rufa. Next base: position 14,915 of record PVKS010023803.1, on the reverse strand, counting down.
TAAACATTTCAAATTTAAAGAAGTAGAAAGTGAAATGGTGTGACCAAAGGCAGGATATAGGGTGTGCTGATGAAAAAGGGCAGTTGCTCATCAAAGGGCACAAAGTTTCCATTAAGAGTTTTAGTGATCTATTGCACAGCATGGTGACTATTGTTAAAACATGTAGCACATATCTGAAAATTGTTAATAGGTAAATGTCAAATATTCTCGCCACAAAAAATGATAAGTACTTGAGATGCGTGATTTGCTAATTAGCTTGAAAACAGATACAATGATTATTTGTCAATTAGAAAAGTAAAAGGTGGACCCTCCATAATCCAGTTGCATTGGAGAAGGTTTGTGGTAAGAACAGTTCAAAAATCGGGAAGAAGTCACTTCGATGACAAAAAAGAACACAACCAAGTGGGAATGAGAAAGTATGCAGAAAATAAAGTACAGTTAGTTCTGCTATAATGCTTGTTTAGCAACCAGAATTTGTTCCTACTATAGAATTTGATGTAATGTAAATTTTGACACTGACTAAACACAGGAAAATGGCACCTAGCTGAACTATGCCAAGTAAGAATACATCAAGTGCACACATGCATAGTCCCCAAATATTTAACACCAATTGACCTCAGTCCCCTGCTGGTGTTATAAGTTTACCCATCCATATCTGTGTTACAACTTTCTGCTGATCTTAGATACTTTGTCTACTACTTTACAACAAATGAAAGTCTTTGTCTCTTTTGACATCCAATTCATCAAAGAATCTTCAGGTCTTTTTCAAGGTAAACAGACATATATATCTTAATACTTATGTGATTCTTAACTATTTAATATGTGTCAAACTCTGCTGCCATTTTTACTGGTGCATTATACTTATACATAATAGTTGAATGCATAATGCCATATTCATTTATGCACATGACATAATTAGAGCAGTCTTATTCCCCAAAACCTCCCTTTCACTCTACTCCTCCCCCACCCAATCCACTAGCTCTACTCTACTCATTTTCCTGTATTTTTTCTCTCCTTTTTAAATGTTATAGACAAAGTTCTTAGGGTAGTGTTGTAAACCCTACTTATTCCATTAAATATGTGAGATGTTTTTCGTTTTTAAATTGACAGAAAAATTGTACAAAATTAGCATCTACAATATGATGAATTGAAATTGTATATGTAATCTAAAAGGTGATTTTTACAGAAGTAGAAAGTAGACTGATCATTTCCATGCCTGTTTTTTGGAGGCAGGGTAATTTTACATAGTTCATAATTTTTAGAAATGAAAACTTTTAGGACTTGACTGCTGAAATGGGGAAGAACGGAAAGCATCATAAAAACAGTGAGAAAGATGCCATGCTGAGAAAGGGAAAGCTGAAAATGGTTGGAAATACTAAGTTTAATAACCCAATATTGTGAGAGAACATAGAGGAACCGCTAGGGAAGTCTAAATTAAAACTTCAAAGAAAGATTAAACAGATTTATTTGCCCTTTTTTCCCCTGCTAACTAGAGAACTATCTCTACTCCTCTAGAGGAGCTGGAAGTTCTGTTAAATCTTAAACTTGCCTAGTACTTGCTGGTTGTGTAAGGAGGACATTTGAAATTATACCAAAACCCTTCAAATCATATCTCAGTTGTTGCAATTTTGGCAGCTGGTTACAGCATTCTTCCCAACCCAGTTCTCATTTGCTGCTTAGCGACAATAAATTGGTCCTTCTCAATGTACAAATGGTTGTGTACTGCAAGTGTTCATGGTTCCTTTCTTCTAAGGGCAACTGCAAGGTCCACATCCAGCTCTGATCCCCTCAGCAAGGAGGCAGACATGGCAGGTGCCCTGCAGCATCCATTCTAAAGTTCCTATGCATCTGTGCTGTCACCTGCCCCTTTTATTTGATTAAGTTCAGGACCCATGTTACAAGTGTTCTGTGATCAGATAGTAATATCTTCAAAAGATTAGGTTTGTAGATCCAACTTGTATCTTTTTGTTTGTTTGTTTTTGGTCCTGGGGTTTGAACCCAGGGACACTTTATCATCAAGATACATCCTCAGGCCTTTTAATTTTTTAAAAACAATTTTGAGACAGAGCCTTGCTAAGTTGCTTAGGGCCTCACTAACTTGCTGAGACTGGCTTTGAACTTGCGATCCCCTACCTCAGCCTCCCAAATTGCTGGGAATACAGGCATGCACCACAACACCTGGCATCCAACTTGAATCTTAAGAGAAAAATTAGTAATAAACAGGTACTCCCTTGTTAATAACATTTTTATGCTACACTAAAAAATTAAAAGTCACTTCTGAAAAGATAGGAGAAAAATCTCTGTATTATTATTTTTATTATTATTTAATATACAATCTATTGGTAATTCATGAAACAAAAAAGAACAAACTATTTTATTTGCAATAATATGAATGGACCTAAAAAATGCTGAGAGACAAAGAAGCTAGACCCAGAAGAGTACATACTATGTGACTCAATTTATATGAAATTCTAGAGACAACAATTCTAATTTATTTTGGCAGGGAAGCAAATTGGTTGTTGCCTGGGCAGTAGAGGGTGGGATTAATTGTAAAGTGGCAAAAGGACACTTTTAATGGTGATAGAATGTTCTGCCTTGATTGGGGTGACATTTGCAGACATATGTATTTATCAACAGTCATGGAATTGTGCACTTTAATTTTATGTGAATTATATATCAATAAAGTTGATTTTCAAACATTACAGGAATCACAAAAACAACCTTTTTGTTACAAAAACATTGTTTCTTATAATTGAAAAAGTACATTACAATTGTGGAGTCCTTAAGAACTTTGGAGAAACGATGCAGAACTTTGAGTTCCCAGTTCAATACATCTACTCTAATTAGAACATATAAATAAACAGGTTAAAAATTTAAAAAAATCCTATAGTACAGACAAGTACCAAACATTCACATATACATAGCAACCACTCATAAATATATATGTAATGAGTATATACACATATATATGATGTGTATATGTATACATATACATAACAAATATTTTCTGTACAATTGAATGATTTTAATTTTTAATTGGAAAAGTGATTATTGCAATTTTATAAATCTATGGTCCATTAAAATCTTATATAATATTGTATATATTTTTAATGGGCAAGGTGAGAAGAACGTAACTAAACATAAACAGTAGTCAGACAGCTAAAATAAAATATTTTTAAAATGTTAATCATTAATTCCTTCAAGGAACAGATGTACACTGCCTAATGTTTATGCTATTTTGAATTTGGGACAAATGTTTCTTCTGAAGTTTTTATGAATCTTTCATGCTTAAAAATTGCATAATTTTTTTAAGTGTTAGGGATCACTTTTGCAGTGCTGGTGATCAGAACCAGGGCCTCATGTTTCATAATTTCATAGTAGAAAGCTCATGTTAAAATTGTGATTTGTATTTTAGAAAATTAATACGTTGCTATTCCTACAATTTTATCCCAAATCTGTTTTACCTTATTCTTTCCCAAAGCAAATGCTAATAACGCCATTTTTCCAGCTGCTCAGACCAAAAGCCTAGGAGACATTCTCGAATCCTCTCTTTTTCTTGTCGTCTATTCAATCTATTGTTGTTTTCTCTTCGGAGTATAACTGAATCTGATTCTCATGACCTCCAGTCTTGCCTGGGCCACTTACTTAAATTACTGTAAGTCTCCTAATGGCTCCTTTGCTTTAAACCCTGTTAAAGCAGCTCCAGATTGATCTATGGCGATGCTATTGTATTGTTGTCGCATTCAGTCTCTACTCAAAATTCTGCAGTGGTTTTCCATTCTTAGTAAAAAACCAAAATTCTTAAAAAGAGCTCTGATCACTGCCCCCATTTGCTGAGGTCACCTATCCTTTCGCCTCCCCCAGTGCTCTTATCTCTAAGATCTCTTTCCTGCTAATCTCGCATTGCTCTCTTGTTTTGGTTATATTGACAACTGCACTGGTTGCCATACAAGTCTATCTTTCTATGTAAGGCCTTCACTTTAATTCTTTCTTCTTGCTGAATGTTCTTTTCTTAGTAATCCACACAGTGAAAACCCAAATTGTTTCAATGAGGCCACTTCTGACCTCCTCTGCACCTGTCCCCATCCTACCTCTCCCCAGGACCCAGGATCCGTCTGTTTCTCTTTGTCCGTTTTTTAAATCAAGATGATTTGCCATATTCTATCTTCTAACATACTAAATGATTTACATATAGATATATATAATACATGTATATAAATTTATATATAAAACAATATATAAAGATTATTTTCGTTAAGGTTAAGGCTTTTTATGGTCTAGCTAAAATGTAGCTTTCTTAGGATGCACCTCTGTGTTCTATTAGTTTGAGTTAATTGTATGTCCCCAGTGGCTGGCAGAAAATTTGCCAACCCTATTAATAGTTTGACTTAGTTGCACTTTTGTTCATAATGCTTAATTTTAATCGCTGCTGTATCCTGTGGGGATGGCATGAACTCCATGTAATAGTGCACTTGATACCTGCTGCTTTTGATCTGTTTGATTATAAGGACATTCTGACTGGAATGAGGATACTTGCGTGTATAATTCTAATGTAAATTAATAAAAAGGTCAGGACTGTACCTTTACGGAGTACAAATATTCATCTAAGCATTTTCAGTGCTTTTCTTTTCTTTCTTTTTTTTTCAGCACCAGGGATTGAACCCAGCGGTGCTTAACCACTTAAATACCCAGCCCTTTTTATTTTTTATTTTGAGACAGGGGCAGGGTATTGCTAAGTTCCTAAGGCTGACTTTGCACTTCTGATCCTCCTGCCTCAGCTTCCTAAATTGCTAGGATTACAGGCATGCACCACTATGCCCAGCTTTTCTTTATTAGTTCAGCTACACTAATATTTTAGATAATTTTTATAGAGTTTTGGCTGAGTTTTTTAAATAATATACAGATATGTTTAGGTGGGATTGGGATTGTTTTGTCATTATTAAGGGTTTTGGAAGATCTTATGATACAACTGTTCAATGTATATCTCTATATTAGTCATATGCTAATATATTAATATACACGTATATTAACATATATTCATTTATTGGGTTTTAGGTGAGTAGGTCTTTTATAGAGGATGTTCATTTAAGTATAAGAATTTTTATTACAATAGAGGATAGTATTTGTGTGAGAGGTTAAAATTTATACCATTTGTAAAAGTTTTAGGGATTTTTAATGATAGGGAAGTGGAAGTTACTAATTAAGATATAATATAATTGGTGTGGATTATTTTCATTGATCTGGTAATAGGTTAAAGTAATGTATATGTACAGTTTATGTTGTATTTAATTAAAATAAATGTATTTTAAGCAGTGTTTGAGTGATTGGTTGATAATGAGATATGAATTAGTAGTTACATAAGCATGAAAATATTGGTATTTTTGTTAATTTGTACACATATATAAAACAGCTGGCGTTGGTTTACCCTAACCTCCTCCATCTTGCAACGTCACAAGCTTTAGGAGGGAAAGGACCTGCATATACCTCCTCCGTGATGCACAAGTGCTTGAGAGTCATTTGATGGCCATACATTAGAGATTTGTTGAGTGAATAAATGTTTGGATTACTTCTTTTTCTCTTTTGATTAGAACAGCATGTTCCATAATTTAGGCACTTAAAACGTATTCGTTGAATGAGGGGAAAATGAATGTTTCCATTAATAATTGAAATAAATTTTAGGCAAAACATATTTGAAATGAAGTCAAATAAAGAAATACATATTTAGCTATACTTACATAAAGTTTATGAAAAAAAGTTTCAAAAAAATGTTTCCATAAAAGGCAAATATAAAAGAGATCCTAATTCCCCTTTGTGTTTTTTTTAAGACTTTTTTTTTTTTTAAAGAGAAGGACAGTGAGAGAGACAGACAGAATCAATTTTTATTGATTTTTTTTTACATGGCTCTCATTGTTCTGACACTTAGTTGTGTGTGTGGGTGTTGGGGTTTGAACCTGTGTACTTGCACATGGTGTACTTGCGCATGCTAGGCAAGTGCCATAACCACCGAGCCACCACTCCAGCCCAACCCCCCTTGTTTTAAAAGCACTATAGACGTAAGTTATCTTTACGGTAGAAAAATGTTGGGTAAAATTTAGAAAATTATCATTTTAAATTCATAATAAAATAAATAATACGGTAGAAATATATAGTCTACATTTTGATTAAAAGTAGTGAAGAAAACCTCAGAAATTAAACAATGTAGCAACACGCTGACTTCTCTTAAGGTAAGACTGGGAATTTAAATATGTTCTTCTACATTCTACCAGGTAAACAAAGGAAATGTTTCTTTTTTTATATGATAATCCTTTACAAAATGACCTTATCTTTAATATGTTTTCATGCCACTTCTAGCTTGATCATACATTAGCATATACTATATCATAACTTTGAAAAACAACGGTATAGTGAAATAAGTAATGTGACAATTTTCATTTTGCATTTTATGGTGCTCTAATTGTTATTGCTTGTTTTGCACATTAGTGGGTGCACACTGCTCTTCTACTTTGTCAAAGAATAAATGTGTATTAAAAATAATGATAAATAATCTTTCATGTTCAAGTGGTAAAATAATTTCTCTTGAATATGCAGAACAGAGGGTGTTTAAATTATCGTGTTAATGTTACTTAATAATCAATTTATTCTATGGAATTGAGACTTCTTGACTAGCTATCTGGAGGACTTAGGAGGTTCATTAACTGTAAATTTTAGGTAGATGGACACTGCCTACACAAAGAGAATATGTGGTTGATATTAATTCTAGAGCTAGTTTATTCAATAGCTGATAATTTACTCTTTGTTATGTACATATATCTAACTTGATTTGTATGTTTTTGACATTTTCTTTTCCAGGTTTTCACATCTAAACCATAAGCCCTCGACTCTTTCTTATTGATCATTATTCTCTTATTTTTTTTTGTTTCACTTTTCATGGTTTATTGATCTTTCTAGAAAAAATAAAAATAGGATCAGAATAAGGTTTAGAATTCATTTTAGTATTAATTAAATTCAGATATTAGAGGCACAGGTATACTTAAAATTTATCAGTTTTAATGAGTAAAAGTAAGCAGTTAGAATCCATTTTCAAAAACTACAATATTTTATAGTTTGAGAGAAATACATTCATCGGTGTAAGAACAAGAATAAGAATAATAAAAACCTAGAGTTAAAATCGATGTTCACAGCAACTCAGTTTACAATAGCTAAATTATGGAAACAACCCAGATGTCCCTCACTGGATGAATGGATTAAAAAACCGTGGTACATATATAACATGGAGTTTTACTCAGCAATTAGAAACAATGATGTTGCAGCCTTTGAAGGTAAATGGAAGGCTATGGAAGAAATTATGCTGAGTGAAATAAGCATAACCCAGAGAACCAAGGGTCGAACGTCTTCACTCATCTGTGGAGGCTGGGGCTAGACCCTAGCCATTGAGAAAGGAGGTCTATTATCATGTTTTATATCTGGACAAGGTGTAATGACATACAATCTAAAGCATTTATAGAGATGTATTGGGAAGGAGGGGGAGAGGGATAAGGGTGGGTAATTGGGGGGATTCTTGGGGATAAATCTAATTTTCAGAATTTATATATATATATTATATTATTTCATTAGAGCTTGTTTGATTGTTTTTCAACAAATAAATTTCTGAATAAAATAAATTTTAAAAAGTTCACTGTAAAGTTAGTGTAAGTCAGCAAGGTACAGGGGCAAATGAAAAGTACATGATAATAGAATAAATGAAGTAAACCATCAGTGACTTCATGGACTGAGAATATAGTCTATGAGTGAATCATATGAAGAAATCCTCAACCAGGCTTCAAACCAAGGAGGGACTTTGGAAGACTTTAACCACTGGGATGCCCTGGAAAATATTTCTGTTCTTTCTTACAAGTCATGATGTTCTTTATAAGACTTTTAATTCTCAAATTCAGACTTGTCATCAAGTCCTCAAGTAAGACAACAAAGCAAGTACGAGTAATAGCTAACATTCCTTGGGTACCTACCCAAGAACATAGAGCTGGTAAATAGTCAATTTCTAAAGCAGGGTTCATGACAATTACTACAGCTTACTAACTCTTATTAAGTTCTGACTATGTGCTAAACAGTATTATAAGAACATGATGTACAGTTGGTTGTTTAACCCCTATGACAACCCACTGAACACAGAGAAGGAAATTGGAGCAAAAAATATATTTTACCTGAAGTCAAGTCAATTAAAAGTAATGAGATTAAGATCTGAACTTAAGTATTCTGATTCTAGTATCATGCTCCTTGGAATCTTTCATTCCTCTTTCCCCTCTCTCATTGTCCCATATTAATTTCTTTTTATCTTTCTCTTCTGTTCATTCATTGTCTCACCGATCCATTAATTCAATCATCCATCAAAACTCTACAATCAGTTTAGTTTCTAGCATATGACAGATATTAGGTTTGGTACTCACGTTATGAAGATTCCTGCCTGCAAGTAATAATGTGGGAGAAAAAGAAATAAACCAAACCAAGCAAACAAGCCATTTTTAAGAACCAGGAAACATTTAGGCACTAGTGAAGCCCAGGGAGTCAGGGTCATGACCTAAGGATTCTTTAGGTCTGAGTAGTCCATTTTTGTTAATCTCCAAAGTGCTTTTTTTGTTTCTCTTAAATATCAGAATTAACCACCCATTTCAAATCCTGTGCTACATGACCTACATCTTGTCTTTGATTCAAAATTGTCCAGCATAGAATTCATAGTTTTAAGTTCCTCACTGACTCCTTAAGTCTGTTATACATCATATAAACCACTTAATCACAATTCCTGCAAACCAAGGAGCTGGGTGATATTAAGACAGAGGAAAAAGGAGTTATTTGGCATAATTGTCAAGAAACTTCAAGGGAAAAGGAAAAGCAAGAATGCTCCTGTCTCAGTTATGAAGTTCAAAGTTACTCTCTGAGACTAAAACAACTGATTAGATCACAAAGGGATCCAAGAGTTCACAAGGAAAATTTACCATGAAGGAAGTAAGAGTATTAGACTGGTACCTGAGTCTGATACTCCCGCTGATGGCAGTTCCATCTTGGTGTGTGTCAGGGTCTAGAAGACCTTTCTGGCTAGTCACCGTGATTGGTTTGGGAATATAAGCATGAATTGGAAACTCAGTGGGTATAACTTGGAGGATGGAAATGCGTTCCTATAGAAACATTGTGGCAGGTTGTCACTTCTGCTGCTGGAACTTCAGAACCAGGCCAGTGGATGGCACAAGATGGTTTCACTTGGCCTGTATGTCAGTGGGTTATTTCAGTGGTGTGTGGATGGCATTTAATTTGGGGTTAATGCATGCTTTCAAAGTGGTACTTTGAGGATTCAAGAAATGTAGTAGTAGTTTTAATACAATGCTTGTTTACTTGCTACTTTTCCAGTTCTCTTTTTATGAATTATTTAAAAGAAGGACTGGTCTCTTTGGCTTGTTTAAGTTTTCAGAGTTTTTGTATAATTCAAGTAGAGTGGGAATGGCCCCAGGAGAGTACTAACTTAGGCTCATGTACTTTTCCTAGCCAAAATGACAGGGTTTCTCAGCACCCAACTGCACAGCTGTCCTATAGGTTGGTCTCTGCCAAGAAGCAGCAGCAGAGCAGTGGAGCAGTGGAGCAGCAGAGTGGAGGAGCCTAGGAGAAGCTGCCCTCATGTACTCAAGTTTGGGCAGCCAGCCCAGCCCATGTGCCTGTATGGAACCCACCATTCCAGGTGCAGTGAGCCAGCATCCAGACAAGTTAAGGCAAGTTGACACGATTCAGCAGTCAGGCCTAGGCACCATATATATGCCTGCTGCAGAAACCCACTTCATGTGGTGCTGTAGCCCCACTGACCCATTCCCTACAAAGCAGGAGAAAATGGAAGCAAGGCAAACTTGAATGAAAGTTGGGACCTAAGACCAATGCATTAATTAGGGTTTCTAAGCCCTAATTAGCATAAATTTGGACCAATAGTACTAGTACTTTTCTCAAAACCTAATTTGCATAAGTTTGGACCTATACCAGTGACCCAAGTGCTCTATAAACCCCTAGCTGAGCACACTCAGGCAGAGAAAGCCTGCTATTAGGTCCCCTCTTGCATTGCAAGAGTTCTGTTCCTGATTCCCTTTTCTTCAGTAAATTGTTCTTTCATTCACTCATCCTGGTCTGTGGATTTTATTTTTGGAATTTACAAGACAGGAACCCAGAAGGAAGAAAAAACTGATGGTGAGCTGCTAGAGTTGGCAGCAATACTGTAGGACACCGCCTGCCATTGAGAGTTGCAACACTCCTTGTTTGCAGAGGCACTCACCTTATGCAGGCTCCACCTGCCCACAGAAGCAAAGGAAGCTTCTGATGTCTGTTGCAACACTGGAGAGCACCGCCCACCATTAATAGCTGGAACATTTCTGGGGTGTAGGGGCCTGCACCTTATACAGATCCTACCAGCTGCAGTGCACTTTATGCAGACCCCACCGGCGGGTGGAAGCAGAGTAAACTCCAGTCTCACCATTCAGTGGGAGCAGGTAATCAAGTTTCATCCCAAAGCTTCCATTTCAAAAAGAGAACTCAACCTATCTGCGTTCCAATTGGGTTATAACAATTATATATGTAAAGATTAGTCAAAGACATAAGAACAATAAATATTAATTAAGCATAAGAGTTTTGTATTTTTATAGTTCAAAAATTTCTTTTGAAGAAATATATATACATATGGCTAAAATATAAAAATCTAGGGGCTGGAGCAGTGGGTCGGTGGTTACGGCGCTTGCCTAGCATGCGCAAGTACACGGGTTCAAACCCCAGCACCCATGTACACAACTAAATGTCAGAGCAACGAAAGCCATGTGAACAACTGAATAAAAACTGATTCTCTCTGCCTCTCTCTCTGTCCTTCTCTCTTTAAAAAAAATCTAATTTCTTATCATTAGAAAAAGAAAAATAGTTTACTACCAAATATCTCTCAATGAAATCAACTACTTTTAAGAGATGGGGACTTGCAGAAGAAAAGAAATTCTACATCTGATAAAAGTGTCTACCAGCTACCATGATAAGCAACACAATTAATTATAAAACTTGAGTAGCATTATCATGAAAGTCTAGATTTTTTAAAGTTTTATAAAGCTTGGCTATACGAAGTTGGATTTTATAAACTGAAGTATGCCAATCTGATCCATATTACTCAACACTGTATTAGTTCTAGCCAATGTATAAGAAATACAGAACTGAAAATAGGAAAAGAGAGAAGGGAGAATAAAATTGTCTTTGTTTTATTAACTATTAGAAAATCAAAGAGCACAATAAACTCTTAGAACTAATAGTAAGCTAATTTTCTGGATGTCATATCAGTATTTAAAAATTAGTAACGTTTGTATGCCAGTATTAAATTACTGGGATAACAGGAAAAAGAGGTAACGTAACTATGGCAACAAACTCCAATGCCAAGAAATAAATCTAAAAATCTGAAAGACCCCAATAGAGTCATGTGTTATATCGAAGACTATATTTACACATTTATATTCTTCGATATAAAGCATGACTCTAATGGAGAGGTAAACCACATACACAAATATTAGGACACTAGGACACGGAGATGAGTTTTTTTTCACAAATTACTTCCCTAAGTTTAGAAATTCCAAACAAAATCTCAACAGTGGGGTCTGGAGAAGTGGTTTGTCTATTACAGCGCTTGCCCAGCATGTGCGAGTATACAAGTTCAAACCCCCAGCACCATGTACACAATGATATCTCAGAGAAACAAAAGCCACATGAAAAACTAAATAAAAATTGTTTCTCTCTCACTCACTCTCTGTCCCTCTCTCTTTAAAATAAAATAAAACATCAACAATGTCTAAAAATGGAATTTGAAGAGCTGATATTACAATTAAAATCTAAGAATCATGAATTATAAGATTATACTAGCTGAAACAATGTGATATATATTGACTCAGTCATTGAATGTGTTTATTAAGTACTTATGTTTCAGGAACTGTTCTAAACATCCAAGCCACAACTGGACTAAAACAAATATCTCTTACTGAGCTTTTTGTTTAACTGGAATGGAAGACAATAAATTACACACAGTATAAATAAATTATACACTATATAGTATGCTATATGACATATATAGTATATACACTATATAGTATGTTATATATGTTATATGACATTTAAACAAGGACTTAATAAAAACTTAATGGAAGTGAGGAGAAAGCTAGCCATGCAGATATTTGGACAAGCAAGTCGAATGTCAACAGGTCATCATGCTTATTCACGCCATGCTGAAAATAGACCAGGGAGGAGCCATGACAGACCAGAAAGACCTGATAAGAAGTGATTACAATAATCCAGGTGCGAGATGGTAGTGGTTCAAATGACAGTAGTCAATGGAAATGGTGAAAAATGATCAGATTCTGGATATATTCTGATGGTAGACCAGATAGAATTTCTTTCTATTTTGATGTGAGGTGTGAAAATAGGAAGGGGATGAGAATAATTCTAAATTCTTTAGCTAGAGCAATTGGAAAGGTAAAAGTTTCCATAATGTGAAATGGAGAAGATGAAGCAGGTTTTGGGGGGAACACAAGTTTTTGACACTTCATGCAGGGTCTTTTAGATAGGTTCAACAGGTGGCAGAGTGGACATGTTTGGTTATTGGGTAAAGACTTGTAATTAATTAGCAGATAAAAATTACTTAAAGGCATGAGACTGACTGAAATCCCTGAGAGTACAGAGACGATAAAGAGGACTGAGACCTGGGATACTCCAATATTAAGAACTTGGGAAGAAGAGGATGATGCAAGAAAGGAGACAGATAAAGTTACTGATAGGTCAGAGAAAAGGCAGTGTGGTTTCCTAAATCCAAGTACAGAAAGTGTATCAAGGAGGAATTAGTGATCAACCATGTCCAATGTTGCTGGAGATCAGCTACCAGCAAGGTGGGGAATTGAACATAGCATTTGGCAACATAAATTTAGTGATGGCTGTAACAGGAGCAGCTCTTATGGAGTAGTGGTGTAAAGACCATATAGGAATGAGTTTACAAAAGAATGCAAAGAAAGCAGTTGTAGGCATCAATTACATGATGGTTTTTCTGCAAAGAGAGACAGAAAACAGCCAGTGATGGACATGGGCTCAGAGACCTTTTATTTTTTTAATCAAGACAGAAGAATTTTGTACATTATATAAAATAGATAAAGAAGAAAAATTTCTGACAAAGAAAGAACAATAAGAATTGCTGGAGAAATACACTTAGACAAATGTAGCTGAAGATATTCAAATAGTAGAACAAAATTTTCTTTGTCTAAGATTCACTTTTGATAAACATTTAAAATCTCTTTGCTAAAAAAAAAACTCTTTGCTAAATAAGCACGTTCAGCCTCTTAGACGCAGGAACAGGCTTAAAACTTTGCTTTAAGCAAATATTCTATTTTAAAGTCCATGAAACCAACTAGTTTACATGTTGCCTTTGTAAATCCATGTTAATTTTTATCACTGTACACTTGTTACCTATTTATTTCAGCTTTTCCTGTTCAAAAACTATGTGATTTTAAACCATTAATCTTTGCTCTGCAAACATCAGAAGGATCTAATAAAACAACATATATGAAAGTACTTTTAGAAAACTGTAGAGGTCTTTATTAAAGCTATTTATCTTGTTCTTATTGGCTTTTTTTCCTTTGGTAAGGAAGTTTCCAGACAGGTTTGAAGAATGATTTGCTAATCTTGAAAGGGTCAGAGCCAGCCAGTGGATACCCTGAAGAATCTCCACTCTCTTTTAGAGAAAGGCCATCTAGGGCAATCCTGCATACTGTGGAGCTTCACAACATTAAAACTTAAATTACATGAGGATGAGTCATGGGATGGTGTCACCTTGCCTCTTCTTGGTGTTTTGCTGGATAATCAGGCCTCTAGGATCAATTCAGCCTACATATCTAGGACTATACTTTTATTTTCTCTTTCCAAGATGACAAATTTATAAAATCATCCTCATTTTTAGTTTCATTGTTAAAAATTCATTTGGAGAATCAAAGAGAAATATATGTTGTATAGTGTGTGTTTTATTAGGAATTAAAATAAAATATATGGGATGTGTAAACAGAAAAAAATATTCTGTTAGTTCTATCCACATTTATACACACCCAAATAGCGATCTCTATTAGAGGGAAGCAATAGTGCAAAAGAAGGAGCTGCGACTGTCCAGACCCCATTTTGGGAGAATAGCTGTTGGCAGTGGTTGACATGTAAAAAGAAATAGTAAGAAACATATAAAATGGACAACACATGTGGAATATAATATAGTTGTCATTATGAGAGTTGAGGGTAGAAAGGTCATTGCCAGAGGTTGTAGACAGGAGGAAAGAGAGGGCGGACTGGGGAAGAGATTAGTAAAGTAATACAAAGTTACAGTTGAAATAAGTTCTGGTGTTTCATCACACGACAAGAAGACTGTAGTTGGCAAAGTATCATATACATCAACATAGCTAGAAGAGAGGATTTTTTCAATGTTCTCATCACAAAGAATTGATAAATGCTTAACGTGATGAATATGCTGCTAATCACCCTGGTTTGATTATTGCAGAATGTAAACATGTATTGAAATGTCACATTGTATCCCATAAACCTGAGTGATTATTGTGACAATGAAATATCTTTAAAAGGGAGGATTCAGATTGGTTCACTCAGAGTATTTAGGTTTGAAATGGGAATGATAAGTAAGGTGACGAGATGTGAGAAGAGGCTAGCCAGCTTGGGAAGGCCTCAGTTGACATTCTAGGGATGTGCTTCATGTGTAGTTCAGTCACTGAAAGATCAAAAGCCTCCTCCACTCTTAGTTCTGTGAAGCACTGAAGTAGTCCCTCAGTCACTAATGTATGAGAAATGTAAAAATGCATTGCATATACCGAAATGAAAAGATTTTAGGA
>PVKS010023802.1:0-31885 GCA_004027875.1 Aplodontia rufa | reverse complement strand
CAATCAGACAGAAATAAGAAATAATAAGCACACTAATTGGAAAGGAAGAAGTAAAATTATGTCTATTTTGAAAATGACAGAATTGTATATGTGTATAATGTCATATTTCATATGTGTGTAAATATAAAATGTACATATAAATATATATACACAAAAACAAGAATACGTTCCACAAAAAAATTGTTAGAACTAATAAATGAATTTAGAAATTTGTAGATACAAAATCAACATAAAAATCTATGACATTTTAAACAAAATATAATAACCTAACTGATAAAGAAATAAAGAAAATCTCATTAATGATAGCATTAAAAATACTTAGGAGGGATTGGAGCAGTGACTCAGTGGTTAAGGTGCTTGCCTGGCATGTGAGAAGACAGAAGTTCACACCCCAGTACCACGTATAAAAAGAAGTGTCAGAGCAATGAAAGCCTCATAAAAAACTGAATAAATCTGATTCTCTCTCTCTCTCTCTCACTGTCCTTCTCTTTCTCTCTTTTTTTTAACATTTAGGAAAAAATTTAACCAAGGAGGTGAAAGATACATGCAATGAAAACTTATAAAACATTGATGAATGAAATGGAAGACATAAATAAATTGAAGGATATTCCGTGCTCATGGAAAAGAAAAATTAATATTATTAAAAGTCTATGCCATTAAAAGCAATACACAGATTCAATACAATCACTATCAAAATTTCAATGACATTCATTTGTATGAAAACATGAAAGATCCTGAACAGACTGAGAAAAAAACAAAGTTGGAGGCGTCACTTTTCCTGATTCAAGATTTTATTATAAAGCATTCATAACTGAAACAGTACGGTGTTGGCATAAAGATGTGCACACATGTGTACATGCACACACTCACACACACACACACATAGAACAGTACAGACCGGAAATAAATCCACACATTTATGGTCAAATGCTTTTCAACAAAGGTGTCAACAATGCACAATGAGGAAAGAATCATCTCTTCAATAAATGGTTTTGGGAAAACTGTGTATCTATATGCAGAATGAAATTGGACTCTTATCTCCCACCATACACAAACATTATCAACTCAAAATGGACTAAATATTTTAGCCATATGCTCTGAACCAACTAAAGATACAAGAGCTTTAAGCCACCATTACAGTATTAGAGTAGTCTGAATTTGATTTCACAGTTGATTATTGCCATTCAATTATGTATTTTCATGTGTGTTCATGTTAGCAATTAATGCCCTTTTTTGAATTTTTAAAATTGTGTCAGTAATTTTAGTTGGGGTTTCCATAGAGACAATCGTGTCATCTACAAACAGAAAAAGAATCATTTCTTCCTTTCTTAGCTAATTACTCTTTATTCCTCTGGCAGGATGAAATCATCTGGGATCTGTCGTTTACTGTTAATGGCAGTACTAAGAAGGGCATCCTTAACTTACCCCTAACTTTAGCAGGAAAGGATTCGATCTTTCACATTTCCTGTGTTTGTCTGTAGATTCTTGTAGATGCTATTTACCAATTTGTGGAGGTTCTATTTTTTGAAGTCTTTTTTTTTTTAAATCATGAATGGATGTTGAATTTTGTGACATAAATTTTCTGCATTTATTGAGAGGATTCTATAGTTTTACTTCTTCAGACTGATGAAATCATGGAATATATTGATTGACTTTTTAAGAATCAATTTTATTTATTTTTCCACCTGGCCTTTGTTTCTCCAACACTTAGTTGTGCATATGGTGATGGGTTTTGAACCCAGGTCCTCATGCAAGCCAGGCCAGCATGATACCACTGAGCCACTGCTCCATCCCCTGATTGATTTTTAAATAGTGATTTAGCTTGACATTCCAATACTAACCCCCCTTGATAATAACTATTATCATTTATAATATTCTTTGATTCAATTTGATAATATTTTGTTATGAATTTGTTTCTATCTTCATGAGAAATAGTTCTTTTCAATTTTTCTTGTAATTTTTTCATCAGATGCGACTCTCAAAATTAATATTATCCTATAAAAGAGTTACAATTTATTCCCTCCTTTCCTGCTGTGTAAAATTGGTGATTTTTTTCCTTAAATATTTGGTATAATTTAGAAGTAAAACCATCTGGATTGAGATTTTATTTGTTGGAAGGTTTTAATGAGTTTAATATTTAATAGTACATAATTATTCAGGTTATTCCACTGAAGTAAACTTTGGCACTGTGTGTTTAAAAGAATTTGTACATTTTACCTAGGTTGTTAAATTTCTGGCTATTTTTTCTCCTTTATTTATTTATGTATGTCATGCTGGGGATCGAATCCAGGTTGGCCCACATGCCAGGCAAGCACTTTACCACTGAGCCACATTTTCAGCCCCTTTATGGGCATTTGTAGTGTTGAAATATTCCTTTAGTTGTCGTTTTTCTTTTCTGTAGAATTTATAGGGTTGTTCTCTTTTCCTTCCTACTATTGGTTATTTGCATATTTATATTCTCAGTGTTTCTCTTTCTGGCTTGGTCAATCAGGCTAAACTGATCAATTCCATCTTTTCATGAACTGGATTTTGGTTTCATTGACTTTTTCTTCTTGTTTATTTATTTCTGCTTTTATTTTAATTTATCCTTCCTTCTGCATATTTGGTCTCCACAGTTCTTATTGATATGTTTGTTGTGGATATTATAAAGTACTGACATAGAACATTCCTTGTATTCTTACATTAATTTGTAAGTACATAATGCTCCATATATCTTTCTCAGTACCGTTTCAGTTGTAGCTCACAAATATTTATTTCTTTTTCATTTTCATGAAATTAAACTATTTTCTAAGTTCATTTATAATTTTTGAAACCTATGATTTATTTAGAAGTAGATTCCTTAATTTTCTAATATTTGAAAGTGTTACATGTCTCTGTTATTGAACTCTATTTTATTTTTATATGAGCACATATTCTGCACTGTGCAGATATTTTAATAGTACTTTGAGATTTTTTTTAACATCCCAGAATGTGGTTGATTTTAGTTAATATTAAAACATCCTTCAAAAGGACACACATTCTGCTGTTGGATGGAATTTTCTATAAATATCAATTAGATCAGGTTATTTGGTAGTGCTGTATAAGACTTCTATGCTATTAGAGAATTTCTGTGTACTTCATTTACTGATTATTGAGAAAGAGAGTTTGAAATGTTGAACTAAAATTGTGAATTCATTTGTGTTTCACTTCCATCAGTTATTGCTTTTATCAATTTTGGAGACCTTTTTATATGCATATATATTTGGGATTGTTATGACCTTTTGATTATTAATAAGTTTCATTAGGCATGATGTCTCTTTTTTTTCACATTCAGTCATCCACAATTGTTTTTTTAATGAGTACCATAAGCTAGGTATTATGAGTTTATAGAATCAATTTCTGAACATCAGACATATTTTCTGATTTTGTGATGTATGTTGTTAATATATGCATGCATGAGTTAGTACGTGCTACATTTATTCTTAATAACAACCCAGTAGGATTGATGTTATTGTCATTGCCTTCATTTTCAGATGAGTAGGCACTATGCCTGTTTATTCATTAATATATATATATTGTTTTCAAGTCTACTTTTGTGTAGTTATTTTAGATTCCTTTTGATTTGTGTTTTCATGGTTTATCATTTTCCATTTTTGCTCTTAATATATTTGTTTCTATTTTTAGAGTCATTGTCTTTCTTTCTTTCTATTTTATAGAGAGGGACAGTGAGAGAGAGAGAGAGAAAAAGAGAGAAACAATTTTTATTTAGTTTTTCATGTGGCTTTCGTTGCTCTAAGACTTGGTTGTGTATGTGTGAACTCACGTACTCGTGTGTGCCGGGCAAGCGCCCTAACTGTCGAGCCACCACTCCAGGCCCTAGAGTCATTTTCTTAAAGACAGAAAATGGCTAATGCTAGCATTTTCACCTAATATGAGAATTTCTTTATTTATATTTTTATATTTTATTTATATATAAGCAGTGTGCTCATATGTACCACTTGGGTTTAATGTAATTAATGGTGTGTTTTGATTCAAATCTTCCTTCTTGCTTGATTTTTTTCTAATTGTTTCACATGTTCTTCTTCCACTTTTAATTTTCAGATACACGAATTTTTTGTAGTTCATTTTCATCATTACTATTAAATTATTTTCATATCAATTAAAAAGTTTTCAAGTTGTTCTAGAATATATATGTTCTAGAATATATAATATATATTCTAATTAATCTTAATTTATATAAAATGGCAGACTATCAATATACAACATGAGACCTCCAGGCAGAATATGTCTTCTATTTGCTCTCTCATTTCTTTGCTTTTGTTAGCATACATTTGATGTTAATGTAAGATATAAACACTTAGGCAGATTTAAGTTCACCATAAAAAGTCAATCATCTGGTGGTGTATTAAACACTTTTTAAACAAATTTGATGCTAATTTTAAATTTTACCTCACATAGGATTCTTAATTTAAAAAAATAGATCCAGTTTTCTATGTAGTATTGTATTTCTGTGACTCAAGAACTTTCATCAGTATTTCTGGTTATGTCCATCAGTGAAAATAAATTTAGTTTGTGGTTATCAGGAAGAGTCTTTATTTCTTCTTCATTCTCAAGAAGTAATTTCTTTTTTTATTTTTCTTTCTTTTTTTTCTAGAGAAAGAGAAACAATTTTATTTAGTTTTTCGTGTGGCTGTCATTGATCTAAGACTTCATTGTGTATATGGTCCTGGGGTTCAAACTCGCATACTTGCACATGTCGGGCAAGTGCCATAACTGCCAAGCCACTGCTCCAGCCCCCTCAAGAGGTGATTTCTTACACATAGGATTTTCAGTTAATAGCTTCCCTTTATCCGTTCACTGCATTGTTCTGCTCTCCTCAGGACTCCATTGTCCTCTTGCTAGCATAGTCTCTGACAAGAAGTCTGCTTTGGTTCGAATCTTTCCTCTGTATGTGATGTGTCTTCTTTTTTCCTATAATCTTCCAAGACTTTTACTTTATTTTGAGGTTTGATTATGATACTCCTAGATTTCTTTGCGTTTGATTTAGTTTTTTTTTTTTTAAAGAAAGAGGGGACAGTGATAAAGAGAGAGAGAAAAAGAAGAGCAATTTTTATTTAGTTTTTCATGTGACTTGCATTCCTTGGACACTTTGTTGTGTACGTGGTGCTGGGGTTTGAACTCGTTTACTTGCACATGCCAGGCAAGCTCCATAACTGCCGAGCCACAACTTCAGCACCTGATTTAGTTTTTTTTTTTTTAAGGGAGGACTAACATTCTTGAATTTTTGCTGTGATTTATTTCATTATTTTTCTTGCTATTGTCTCTAATATTTCTTCTTCTTTCATCTCTATTTTGTTCTCTATTTTGTTAAAATTTCCAGTTGTATTTGTGTTGGATACTCTTTCCTCGTTATAATTTTTTTCTTTGTGCTTCAGTTTGGCTATTTTTTTCCTTTGGTGTATCTTTACATTCACTGGTTGCTTCCCAGTTCTATTGACTCTAATCATAACCTTGTCAAAACCATTCCTCACCTCCGTTACTTTAGTATTCATATATGGTATTTCCATTTGACACTTCTATATATTTTTCTTTTCTTTGTTAAAATTCCTCATGCATTTATGAAGCCTGTTTACTTTTTCCACTAGATAATTAAGCTTACTAATGAGCTAGTTTTTAAATCTGTATGACAGTTTGTGTATAAAAGTCATATATAATTCTTGTTCTTTTTATGTCTTTGCCCAGTGATGATGTATTTATTCTTGCATTTTCCTTATGTTTAATTTTATTTGAAACTGAGTCATTATGCATGTAGGACAACAGATTCTTAAACAAGTAGTATTATGCTTTACAATGTGCAGTTTTCCTCTGTTCTTCCTGTAGTGCTGTGTATGGGAGGGATGTGGGAATCTATGCAATTAGAAATTAAATTGGATTTAGTTTCTTTTGGTTGCTATGGTTATCTTCATAGCACCAACAAATTCAAATTTGTCTATGTTACTTTTGCTTAGTATGGGATGTTAAATTGTTGGGGATTTTTTTCCAGTGTTGATTTTACAAACCCAAGACTGTAAAGTGATAATAAATATTACTGTGTTGGTCACAAATTCTTACTGAAAGAACAAATTCAATTTCTAGGTAGACATCTGTGAGGCAACCTTTGTTTGCAGAAGAGAGAATATTTCCTCTTTGGGGAACAGCAAGAATTATAGGATAAATGTGGTTTATATAGGGGGAGAAATGCAAAGCTTAGCTTGCAGGGTCATTGAAGTAGTTCTCTTAATTAAGTTGAGATTTTTTTTATTAGAGTTATGGATGTCTTTACTTCAAATGCATTTGAACTGGGTAGTGTTAGAATAAAGTGTTATACTGAAAGATGAATATGAAAGTGGTCTACAGAATGAATTGTTCTAGGATTTCTTACATTTTATTTTTTCAGAAACATTGAAAGGTTCCTTATAACACAGTTTGCTCAATCCTATCTGCATAGTTTCCAATTCAAAAATTATGTGTTGAATGAAGTATATCACAACTTGAAAGACAATGAATTACATAGATATTTTGAATATAGTATTAAAATTTTAGAGGCCATCCGTATTAATAACAGAAAGGATCTATGCAATAGATTTTTTTGAAGTAATAGTTGATATAACCTGCTGAATGATAACGATTGAATGAAAGGTCAATTTTATCAAACTTTATGCAAGAGTATTATTTTTTAAAAAACAATATCAACAAATAATAATTGTACATATTTATGGATTATAATGCTTTAGTATATATACATATATATTATAGAAAAATTAAGTCAAACATATCCATCACCTGACCTACTTATTTTTTGTGAAGAATATTTAAAACTTGCTCTATTAGCAAATTTGAAATATATAATACATTATTATTAACTATGGTACTGTGCTGTGCAATGTCACTAAAGCTTACTCCTCTGGTCTAACTAAAACTTTGCATCCTATAACCAACATTTTCTCTCTCTCCCCTCATCCCTGCCCCTCAGTCTCTGGGAGCTAACATTCTACTTTCTGCTTCTATGACTTTAACTTTTTCAGATTGCAAGCTTAAATTTGGGAACTCTGGTTTCCCTTCAGCTAAGCGAAGAAAAGCAGTAGTGATAAGAACTTCTGGAGACTGTGACTAAAATGTTTGCAGCTAAGGAATTATTTCACCACACCTCCAAGAAAATACAAACAAAATATTTCAGCTTATATGTTAGAAGTGTGAATGAGAAGAATCTCTACTTTCTATTGTCTGCAACAATACAGAAACTTTGTCATAGACACCTAGTGTCTATCAGAAGTCGTGTACTATGATAAAATATATCAGTGGCAATGCAGATGTATGACACATTGAATGTATAAGATGCAGTAGGCAATTAATGGATGTTAGAGACATAAATGAGTAGGCATGTGGGTGGTGGAATGCAGTAACAGGTGAACGAGCAGTTGTGAAAGTGGTTGAGTGGGTACTGAGATGGTGATAGACAGTTGAATAAAAGAATGGACAGGTACTCAGAAGTATGCCTGAGTATTTGATTTGGTAGGTGAGATTAATGAATAAACGATTCACTTACAATGTGCATAATGCATAAAGGAATGTCAGAGAACTGTATTGTGATTCCATTCTTTAAATAATTACATTGAACCCTTTTATAAATAATAAAAATTTAAAAAGTATGGAAAATTAACAATTTTGTGTTAAGGATTTTGGATGACCTTTTTTATTCATTAAATATGGACTTACAATTAGGAGGGAATCATTATCAAACAATCAAGAACAAATGTATAATTACAGAGCAGGCCAAGGCTGATGCCATACCATGGTTTCCCCCCTTGGATTCCCCACAGTTCCATGTTTCCCCCTATTAAACCCCTGTGTTAATTGTACTTCTCATGGAAGTCGAAGGTTCCCCTCTGAGTTGATTCCCCCATACTCCCTCCCTCCGGTCTCTTTGATATCCTTCCTATTCCCTCCCCCTTCCCTACATTTCCCAGCATCCTAGGCAAGGTTCCCCCTGTTTGTTTAAAAATTCATACATGTTGAGGTTATTATTAGCTTAGTCATCTATCATACTGCTTCCAATTGTATTCTAGCTTCCACAAATGAGAGAAAATATTCTGCCCTTGAATCTCTGAGTTTGGGATATTTTACTTAGCATAATTTTCTCCATCTCCATCCATTTGACTGCAAATGCTATAATATCATTTTCTCTAAAAGCTGCATAGAATTCCATTGTATATATGTACCAAAGTTTTTGAATCCACTTGTAGAGTGAGGGGCATCTGGTTTGATTCCGTAATTTAGCTACAGTAAATTGAGCTGCTGTAAACATTGATGAAGCTCTATTGGATGATCTTTCTACTTTTCTTCTTCTACCCAATAGATCATAAAATTCTTTTAACATACATCTCATTTGGAGTCTTAAATCTTAATCAAAATCTTAAAAATGCGATGCTGTTATTTTTAGAACTTTAATAGCACCATGTAAATACACTTAGATGTCCATCAACACTGTGATGCCTGGTATTCTTTGCACATAACTTTGGGGTTTGAAGCAAAACCCTTTCATCTACAGAAGAAGATGAGCCAAGATAAGAATTGGCTTGGTTCACCTGGGAAGGATCCAGGACTGCTACTAAGTAGAAGAGGAATGTGGGGGCTAAAAGTATGGTTTGGTCTCCAGGAAAACACCCGTAAGCCTCATGAAGTGGACTTCTATGACTTTTTGGAATAGCCTAAGGCTTCTGTGGCATTTTGGAGGGAGGTTAGAGGAGAACAGCTTTCCTCAGGGAAAGGAAGGGAGCATGGAAGCCCTTCTCTTGAGAACTGGGATTGGTGACAGCAATTAGCCCTCTAATGTGTGAAGCTCCTGAGGGGATCTGGCAGCCCCATCAGCCACCACTTTCCTTATGTCTGTGTGAGCTAATTTGATGGCACTTGTGAACTTCCCCTCTGTAGCTTCCCTCACAATCGAAACTAGTCTCAGGTGATTTCTGAGCCCTGGAGTTCAAGGAGTTGAGGAGTCTTAAACTCTATGACACAACATTTGTCAAAGAGAGGACTCTTTAGAAAACAACTTCAAACTAGACTAAAGTGGGAATGTTGATCTTTTTCAGATGCTGATTAGTATTTGAGAGCTCTTAAAAGAAGTGTCAACAGAGGGTATAATAGAGTAAGTAGTCTTTTGGAGGGACAGAAACTGCGCTAATTATTTGTTAGGAACTTTGTTCAGAAATATGAACATAAATGTTGAAATCTTCTCATTTTAAGTATTGCAACAAAAGTAATAAATTCTGCTTTCCAAAACCTAGATGGTTAGGGGTATATGTGTGTATGTGTGTGTGTGTGTGTGTGTGTGTGTGTGTGTGCATGGGTTTCTGAATTCCAAACTTTAGAACCAACAAGGGGGATGAGAAAGAATAAAACAGATTGCAGGAAGAGAATGATTATTAAATGTTACAAATACCATGGATGTATTTTGAATTACTTTTTGGGAAGCAATTTAGAGGTGATTCCAGACCTATAAAGCTTTTATATAGGTACTGATCAACAGTCACAAATTTGTGGTAGGAATATATTGTATTTTCAAGAAAGATAAATTGCCAATTGGTTTAGTCTTATCTCAATCGTTTTCTTAAGAGTGCGATCACTAAGTATTTTGATCTTTCCTTTATATGAAACTTGAACTGAAATGTGTTTAAATGAATTGATCAAAGCCTTACTCCACTCAGAATGTGGGCTGGCACTACAATTGAGGTCTGCCAATTTTCATTTCAGTACTAGCACCTCTAGAATATGTTTTAGTGTTTTTGCTATTGAGATTTTATAGAGTAAGAGAATTAGGTGCAAAAGAGTACCCTGGTCTTAGGTATAGGGAATAAGAGATAAGGAAGGTAAGAATTTGCACAAGATAACCATACTAATAAATGAGAGCAAAAGTGAATTTCATGATTGCACATGTTTGAGAAAGTGACTCTTAATAAGACTCGAATTATGTGAAAAGCCAGGTAACCAAATCCAGAGAGAAAGAATGAAGACTAGTTGTCCTCTCAGAATACAAAATCATTTTTATATCTCATCATCCTAAGTGGCCCTGGGGTTTTCTGTGTACTGTTGTTGGAACGATGGAGACTGTTCTAATACCAATGCAGTCTGCGTATACAACCAAGTGTTCAGACAGTGAAATGAATCTTTTGCTAAATGAAAGTGTTATTTCCATTGATAGCTCAACTGTGTAAAGGTAAGGCTCTGGTTTATTTTGACCAGCCGGAAAGAAAAAAATCTAGGTTGTGTGTCTTAACTTTCATGTACTATGCTTCTGTATGTACTCCTGCTAAGATTGTAGAAGACTCTGGCAAGGAGGCCAAATACGATAAAGAATGACAGATGTGTTATAAAATTGACATGCAAATTTTCCAAGGATAATTTTTTTTTGTTCTTTAACTGTAGGGAGTAGTCATTATGATAAATGGGAGACTGTGTCGGTAATGCTCCTGCCTCTGAGCCCCACTGTTTCACATTGGATTTTTGAGGCTGTTGCAGGTTTTGTCCAACTGTGCGCTCTTTGAATTGACATGAATAGTGGAAATGATTGATACTGTGAAATATGTTTTTGGAGAATGAGACATTGGAAAATCTTTTCATACTGTGGATGCTTCCTGAGTCTTTTCAAATCAATACTTCTCTCTTCAGCATAGAGAGAAGGAAAGGAGAAAATATTTTTTCAATACTTCCTTCCTTCCAGTATTATTTTTTGAGTGTTGGCCCAAAGAGCAGCAAGGAAAGCTAAGTGCATTTAGAAACTGGTGGAAGAACAATGGGAACAGCAGAGTGGAAGCCATCTCCACAGATGGCACATGACCATCTTGACTGCTGATGTTTGCTCGAGTTGTCCATGGGGCCAGTCTTGCACCTTTTTCTTGATAATCAACTCCTTATGCTTCCTTCCAGCTCTTAATCATTTCTGTTAGAGCAGGAATATGGAGAGGGTGTGGCAGGTAAAAAGCTAAAGGGGTAAAGGGGTGCTTTATATTAAGAAGTCCTTTTCATACTTGGAAAGACACTCTTTCCTCCCAGGCATTCTGCACAGAGGTACAGCTTGGCATAAATGGGACTCTCTACGGTATAGATTTAAGGAGATTGTAACAGACCAATTGAACGATGCCTGATTCTATGATTTTCAAATACCAGATATTAACGGCACACATTACCAGAATCACTGCATGAGAATCTACCAGCAGAAATATGTTGAACTTAAGGTCTTGACATCCTAGGCATTCTTTTTGCCTAGGAGAAAAGAAGGAAGAGCAAATTTGAGCAGGGGCCACATTACTGGAAGGCAGGACCTGGTGCAGAGAGGTGCACAGAGCACAACAGCATGAACGCATCTGGCTCATAGATGAGGAATTAGATGACAGACTTAGAAAAAGGGAGATAGGGAAATCAAATTTTATCTTCTCCATCCAGGTAAAAACTAATCAAGTTTCTAACATCAGGCTGTGTGGTTGTTGAGATGATGCATATTTTCCACTAATGACATTATAATATAGTAGATTGTTGAAAAATATGAAAAAGAAAAGAAAGCCACTTAATCAGGTGGAAGAATTATAAAAACAATATTTGATTTGTTAAAATTTAGACTTTTACAATAAAGTATAAGTGTTTCCATGGAATCAAAGAAAGATTTTCTTTATTTAAAAAGGGTTGATTGATTTGAAATTTAACTTTTAAATTAGGTGTATCGTGTCATGAAAAAAAGGTTGGTGTGAAGAATCTGAACACCTATTTTTGGTCTTTGTTTCTTTGTCATAGACAGAAGAACATTTGAATCTTGATTTTTCCACAACAAATGTTGGATAATGTCAGAAGGCACATGGAAGTACTTTTAACTAGGTTCAAACAAAGGTAATACTCTTTCATTTACTTACTTGACAAATAAAAATTGTATGTATTGATGTGTAGAACTTGATAACTTTCACCAGAAAGAAAGCAATATAAGTATGCATATTAATACATAGCTTGAATTAGCCAGTTCCCTAAAGGAAATATTTTAACTGAGAAATTTTGTTATTTGATTTCCACACTTCTCCTCTGACATTTCCCAGAGTTTCAGTCATTTGCATTTAATTCTGTCATTTTCTATTCACACATGACTTACTTTAAAGGACAGTATAAGTTGATAAACTAGTTCATAATAAGTTTAGGGACTTCATTTTCTTTTTTAGAGAGAGAAAAAGAGAGAGAGAAAATCAAATTTATTTATTTTTTTAATCTGGCCTTCCTTTCTCCAACATTTAGTTGTGTACATGGTGCTGGGGTGCGAACTCTGGTCCCTGTGCACACCAGGCATGTGCTTCAACCACTGAGCCATGGCTCCAGCCTGGCACTTCATATTTTTAACTACTCATTTAGAATTTTTTTGAATATTTCAAAGAAAGGACAACACTCAACATAAATATACATTTCAAGCATTGATTAGTGAAAGGGCTTTAAGAAGAGAGTTTTTAATAGAATATTCCAATAATAATTTATTTTCTTTTGATGCTGGGGATTGAACTCAGGGCTTCCCACAAGCTAAGTATGTGCTTTACCACTGAGCTATTCTCACGGCCCTAATACTTGTGTTATTATATCACATCTTTTCATTATGGCCACAGTAATTACTCTTCATTCACTGTAGCTTGTAAAACATCACGAAAGGAAATCCATCTTTCATGGTGCTTATGTCTAAGGCATACATCCTTATTCAATACTATGTTCTGAGCAGGCATGAATTGTTTTTGAGGACACAAAAGACATCTCAAAACTTGAGTAGAGGTATGCCTTGAGGTTTGTTGAACATGAGGATGACATGACCCAAAAAATGTAAATTAGAATTTTATTGTTTATTCACGGATTATTAGATGACTGGCAAACAGGAAAAATATGGGAGTTGGAGGAATAATAAGGAGTGAACATATTCTTCTTCAGTTCTTTTTTTATTAAGAAATTTATTTGTTGAACAATCAAACATGCTTCTAATGAAAAAATACTATATATATATATATATAAATTCTGACTATTAGATTTACCCCTCAAGAGCCCCCATCTCCCTGCCAATTGTCCACCCTTATCCCTCCGCCTCCCTCATTCCCAATACATCTCTACAAATGCCTTAGGATGTATGTCATTGCACCTTTTCTGGATTTAAAACATGAGAATTGACCTCCTTTCTCAATGTCTTCTTCACTTCTTAATGTTTTTATGTGCCATTGTTTTGTGCCACTCTTTCTTTGACTTGGAATTGGAGACAAATAAGAGAGTAGAGCTCTGAAATTGCAGCACATTCTCCCCAGGCTATAACTGACACCCAGGTGCCAAATCATGCCCTCTTGAAGACACTCGCCTGCCTTTCTGATGAAAGCAGATCTACAAAGCTTATGGCCTGTCAGTTGGCCAATGTGTGATCTAAAGTACTGTCCTAAGATGGGGTGGCCTATACAGATGCATTAAAATTTATTTATGCATTTTGATAAATATCTCCTATTATTTCTGACTTTTACTACAGATTAACAGTTTTTAATGGAAACAGATAACCAGACATGGGTGAGTGAATTTATTCTCCTTGGATTGTCCAATGACTGGGATACTCAAGTCTCCCTCTTTGTCCTGTTCTTCTTCATGTACCTGGTGACAGTGCTGGGGAACGTCCTCATTGTTCTTCTGATCAGACTGGACAGCCGGCTCCACACTCCCATGTATTTCTTTCTCACCAACCTCTCCCTCGTGGATGTGTCTTATGCCTCGAGCATCGTCCCTCAGCTGCTGGTGCATTTCCTTGCACAACATAAGGGGATCCCCTTTGTGAGCTGTGCTGCCCAGTTATTTTTCTCCCTGGCCTTGGGTGGGATTGAGTTTGTTCTGCTGGCAGTGATGGCCTATGACCGCTATGTGGCGGTGTGTGAGCCCCTGCGGTACTCAGCCATCATGCATGAAGGACTGTGCACTGGGCTGGCCATCGCATCCTGGGTCAGTGGCTCCCTCAACTCTCTCATGCAGACCACCATCACTTTTCAGCTGCCCTTGTGCACAAATAAGTATATTGATCACATATCCTGCGAACTGCTAGCTGTGGTCAGGCTGGCCTGTGTGGACACCTCCTCCAATGAAGTTGCCATCATGGTTTCTAGCATTGTCCTGCTGATGACACCCTTCTTCCTGGTCCTCTTGTCTTACATACAGATCATCTCCACCATCCTGAAGATCCAGTCCAGAGAGGGAAGGAGGAAGGCCTTCCACACCTGTGCCTCGCACCTCAGCGTGGTTGCCCTGTGCTATGGCATGGCCATTTTCACCTACATCCAGCCCCACTCCAGCCCCTCTGTCCTCCAGGAGAAGCTGATCTCTCTCTTCTATGCCATTTTGACACCAATGCTGAACCCCATGATTTATAGTCTACAGAATAAGGAGGTGAAAGTGGCCTGGAAGAAGCTCTTAGGACAGTTTTCAGGGATAATATCAAAACTGATAATTAGATGACTCAGGAACATTACTGGAGAAGAGAGTTTTGTCTCAATGTTCCCAGCCCAACTCGATGCGCAGGCATCAGCTGCAATGCCCTGGCAACCAGGAAGCAGATGATGTAACGCATACTGGTGTGCTAAGTAGGAAGCTGAGTTGTGGGTTGGGTGTGGGATGTGGGAGTACTTTACGTCACAGCAGTGTGTGCAGTGGAGGTAAGAACTGCCATTATAGAATTTACCTCCCTTACTCCATCTCCAATTCTATGACTTGAAAATAGTTGAAAAAAATTCTACTGAGTTTTTTGATTTGTCATATTATTTCCAATCATGAAACTATTCATGGATCTTACCTTGGACCACTGGTACTTATGAAGGCACATATTCAAAAAGGTTTTGGTGTTTCCAGTGGAAACAAAATGAATTTTCACATTCGAAGACTCACTTAAAACAATGTGTGGTTGCAGCACGGGCAGTGACCCTGTGAATCAGCATTCAGAGCAGAGTGCCACTGTCAAGGCTGAAGGGAGTGTCTGTGCAGCACCTACTAGAGGTGGATGCAATGCCATTCTCTGAGTGCTGGGGGTGACAATGGCAGAAAAAGCAAATGAAGGTCTTGTTTACCCCAGTAGGGATCTTACCAAAGTTGCTTTCACACAAGGCAAGGGGACTTTAAGTTTCAGGTGTTACTTAACAGTTTTCAAGCAGTTTGAGAATAACTTCATTGCATATAAAGTGCATATGTTTAAAAATGTTAAAATTGTGCAATCTCTGGAAAATCTGTTAATGTTTCTCTGAATCTTTAGAAACAAAATAAATGCATGACTTTTGAGCAAATGTGTATGTCAAAGGCATAGTTAATTTAAGAAAGGGCAGACTCCCTAGCCAGATGACATGAAAGATAAGATCCTTTTAGCATGGGTTTTGGGGAATTATAGGTCAGTTGGCTGTGTGAATATTACCCTCAAGTCTCCCACACTCCCTGCTCCCAACACAACGGCATCTGTTAATCCTTCATACACCTAGGGATCTGGCTTGAGAAAGGACCTCATTGCTGTGGAGAAGCCTAAGTAATACAAAAGCAAGACAAAGAAATTAGTGAAAAAAGGAAAGAAAGTAGAAAAAAAGAGAAAACACACAAGAATAGTTGGCCTTCTTGCTTCCTTGAAGGAGTTTAAGTATTTTCCTTCCTACCTTACTTCATTAAGTCAGTTGACTGGTATTTATATTTGTCAAGGCATTTCACAGAATCTAAGGGTTCCAGTAGAGTTGAAGGCTCATATAACCAGAAGCCCATGTAACATTTGAATTTAATAGCAGTGTATGCCATCCTCACTGCAATGTCTTGAAAACAGCCAGGCATCTCCAAAGATCGTTGTGCTTACTAAGTAAGCTTTTGTTGGTGTTAAAAGGTCTTAGCCTATCTTGCATAATCCTAACAAGAGCATTTACACATAGCAGGATGACAGATGATAAAGCAGTTATAACACATTGTGACAAGGGTTAAAGTGAGATGTGCCCATTGGGAATGACTGCAGAGGGCTTTCAAGGGAGGTGTGCTTTGGTTGAGACCAGAACTGTGTGAAAGCCAATAATTCAGATGACAAGACACATGAATGAGGAAATTCCGGTGCAAAGTTGTAGGTATAGGGCGAGCATGCCAATCCAAAGGTGCTTGAAAGGCCAGGAGGAGTGGGGAAGTAGGGAGGATAGAGCAGGCATGTAGACTTGGTCAGATCTTTGTCTTTAAAAATGTTTTTATTGTGCATTACAGTTATACATGATAGTGGGGTTCATTTTGACATAATCTGATATGCATGGAATATAATTTGCTTCATTTCTGTCCCCACTACTTCCTCTTTCCCACCATCTCTCCCTTGCCTGGGTTCCTTTTTTATTCTACTAATGTTCCATCTATGTATTTATTATTAATTTTTAAATTGTTATTTTGTAGGCATACATAAAGTTGGCACTCACTCTGGTACATTTAAATATCTACATAGCATGATTTGGTCAATTTTATTCTGCATTTCCTCCCTTTTCCCTTTCTTCCCTCCCTCTCAATTGTCTTTCTCTCTTTTTAAAGATTTTTTTTATTAAGGAGTTAAGTTGTTGTACAATTGTAAATGCAATATAAAGTATCAATATGATGTGCCTTTGTTCTTAAACCAGATCAATCCTTTTTCTCTACTCCACTGACCTCTCTCCCATTTTCATTGAGTTCTCTTCCTTTATTCACCTTATTTTCCTTTAGCTTCCACATATGAGAGCAAGCATCCAACCCTTGACTTTCTGAGTCTGGCTCATCTCACTTAGCATGATCTTTTATAGTTCCATCTACTTACTGGCAAATGCCATAATTTCATTCTTCTTCGTTGCTCAGTAAAACTCTGTTTTATATATACACCACATTTTCTTAATCCATTTACCTATTGATGGGCACTAGGGCTGGTTCCATAGCATGGATATTGTGAGTGGTGCTGCTACAAACACTGATGTGCAGGTGTAATAATAGTATGCTGATTTTAGCACTTGTGGGTAAATACCAAGAAGTAGTGAGGCTGGGCAATATGATGATTCCCTTTCAAGTCTTTGAGTAGTTTTCATAGTGCTTCCAAGCTGTTTATGTTAATATCCAGTCCCACCTACCATGTATGATTGTAGCTTCTCACATTCTCACCATCATTTATTATTATTTTATTTTTAATGATTGCCATTCTAAATGGAGTGAGATGAAATCTCAATGTAGTTTTGATTTCCATTTCCCTGATTGTTAGAGATGTTAAACATTTTTTCATCTCGTTATTGTCCATCAGTATTTCTTCTTTTGAGAAATATGCTTAGTTCTTTTGCCCATTTTTTGATTGAGCTTTTTGTTTTCTTGGTATAAAATTTTATGAGTTCTTTATATATTCTGGATTCTAATGTCCTGTTGGAGGAGTAGCTGGTAAAGATTTTCTCCTACCCTGTAGCTCTCTCTTCATGCTCTTGTTTCCTTTGCTGTGCCTTATCTTTGTTATTTGATTTTATTTCTCTTCTTTAAATTCTAGTGATCTTGTTAGGAAAGTCAGTGCTTGTCCAGTATATTAGAGTGTTGACCATATGTTTTCTTCAGCAGTTGCAAAGTTTCTGGTCAAATTTCTATCCTAGAACTGACTTTGAGTGGCGTTTGTGTGGAGTAAGACAGGGATCCACTTTTATTATTCTACTTATGGTTCCCCAGTTTTCCCAGCACCATTTGTTTAAAAGGCGGTCTTTTCTCCAATGCATGTTTTAGGAACCTTTATCAAGTATCAGATGACTGTGTCTATGTGGGTTTGTCTCTGTCTTCTATTCTATTCTGTTGGTCTTCATGTCTGTTTTAATGTCAATGCCATGTTGTCTTCGTTTCTATGGCTCTGTAGTATATTTGAGATCAGGTATTTTGATGCTTCCAGCATCACTTATATTGCTCAATTGCTTTCACTATTCCAGTACTTTTAGTCTTAGATATGAATTTTTGGACTATTTTCCCTAATTCTGTGAAGAATGTCATTTATATTTTGGTGGGGATTGCATTGATTCTATGTATGGTAATATACAAGTTGGTAATATGGCCATTTTGACAATATTATTTCTGTGTATCCAAGAACAAAGGAGGTCTTCCTCAGTTTTTTCCCCTCTGTGTTCTATAGTTTTCATTGTAGGTGTTTTTTAACCTTCTTGGTTAGATTTATTCCCAAGTTATTTATTATTTATTTATTTATTTATTTATGAGTGAAGGACTGTGAGGGAGAGAGACATACACACACACACACACACACACACACACACAAACAAGAATCAATGTTTATTGAGTTTTTCACATGGCTTTCGTCTCTCTGACAGTTGTGTACGTGGTGCTGGGGTTTGAACCCATGTACTCGCACAAGCTGGGCAAGTGCTGTAACTGCCGAACCATCGCTCTAGCCCCCCAAGTTACTTTTTTGAGGTTATTGTGAACAGAATAGTTTTCCTGATTTCTTTCTAAGGAGACTCATTATTGGATTATAGAAAAACTGTTGATACTTGTATGTGGATGTTGCATTTTGCTACTTTTTAGGATTTATCAGCTCTAGAAGACTTTCGGTGATTTTTGCATTTTATACATATATATGTCATCAGCAAACACAGGTAGTTTGCTTTCCTTTTCCTTATTTGTATTCCTTTGATTTTCTTTTCTTTTCCTGATTGCTCTGGCTAGAGCTTCAAAAATTATATTGAATAGGAGTGGATTTGGCATTGTTGTCTTGATACTGATTTTAAAGGAAATGCTTTCAGTGTTTCTTCATGGAGCATGATGTTGGGTTTGACTTTGTCATTTCCAGCCTCTATAATATTGAGGTAAATTCCTTCTATCCCTATTTTCTTGTGTATTTTTTAACATGAATGGGTGCTGAATTTTGTCAAATCTTTTTGTGCATCTATTGAGAGGATTATGTGATTCATGTCCTTAATTCTATTTATGTGGTGAATTACATTTATTTATTTGCTTCTGTTGAACAAACCTGGCATCAATGGGATAAAACCAACTTGTTCATGGTGTACCATCTTCTTAATGTGGTTTTGATTGCAGTTGGCTAACATCTTATTAAGGATTTTTGAGTATAGGTCCATAAGGGTTATTGGTCTACAGTTTTCTTTCCTTGATGTGGTTGATTTCTAATTGCATTCCTTTATGATCTGATAGGATGAAATAATTTTTCATTTGCTAAGATTGACTTTGGAGAGGTGGTTCAGTGGTAGAGTGCTTGCCTGGCATGCATGAGGATCCAGCTTCAAACCCCAACACTATGTACACAACTATGTGTCAGAAAAGCAAAAACCAGATTAAAAAGTAAAATATGATTGTCTATTTCTCTCTCTCTCTCTCTCTTTAAAAAAGATTGACTTTGTGTCCTGATATATAGTCTGTTTTAGAAAAGGTTTCATGTGCAGTAGAGAAGAAAGTGAATTTGGTTGTTAATGGATGAAATTTTCTATTAATGCTTGTTAGGTCCATTTGATTAATAGTATTTTCTAATTGTAAAGAGTTTTTAGTTAGATTATGTCTGGATGGTCTATATATTGGTGAGAGAGCTGTATTGAAATCACCCAGTATTAATGTATTGGAGTCTAATTGAATCTTTATATTGAGTAGGTTTTGTTTTATGTATGTAGGCGCACCAACATTTGGGACATAAATATTTACGTTCATTTTATCTTGTTGGAGGATTCCCTTAACCAGTTTGAATTGACCTTCTTTGTTTCTTGTGATTGGTTTTAGATTGAAGTTTTATTTTGTCTGATATGAGAGTAGCTAATTTTGCTTGTTTTCAGTCTCCATTTGCATAGTTTATCTTTTTCTATCCTTTCACTCTTAGACAATGGAGTGTATTTGCGTATACGTGAGTCTTGTAAATAACATATGGTTGGATCTTGTTGATTAGTCCACTCTCAACTTATGTCTTTTGATTATAATTTAGACCATTTATATTCAGTGTTATTATGGAGAGATGATTTTTATTTCCTGCCATTTTGATTTATTTCTAAAGTTTAATTCAGACTTGATTCTCCTTTACTTGAATATTTTTCTAGTGGAATTCACCCATTTGCTGATTCTCATGCTTGTTTTTAATTTTATTTTGTGTGCAAAATTTCATTAATTATTTTATGTAGTGCTAGTTTAGCAGTCATAAATTCTTTTAGTTTCTGCTTATTTTGGAAAGTTTTGATTTCATTTTCAATTCTGAAGGACAGCTTTGTTGAAAATAGTCTTGTTTGATACCATTGTCTTTCAGGGCTTGGTAAAAAGTGTTCCAAGTCCTTCTAGATTTTAATGTCTGAGCTGAGAGATTATTTGAAAATCATACTGGCTTACCTCTAAATGTAACCTGCCACTTTTGTCTTTCAGCTTTTAAAATTATGACCCTTTTCTGATTATTAGGCATTTTAATTATAGTGTGCCTTGGAGAAAATAATTTTTTATCTTGTCTATTTGGAATTCTAAGTACTTCCTCATTTTGACTTTCATTTCATTCCTAAGGTTTAGAATTTTTTCTGATATTACTTCATTAAAAATGATGTCAATTCCTTTAACTTGTCTCCCAATGCCTTCTTCTCTGTCAATGTTTCTTAGATTTGTTCTCTTAATGTTATCTTTGATTTCTTGAATATTCTGTTCATGGTCTGATAACATCATTTCTTTATTATCAACTTTGTTTTCAAGATTATATACTTCGTTTCTGAGACCTAAAAATCTGCTTTCTATGTGGTCTAACCAATTAGTGCCTTTAACTGTATTTCTGAAGTTTATTTACAGAGTTTTTCATTTCCAAGATTTTGGTTTGGCTCCTTTTCATAATCTCTATCTGTTTGTTGATATGCTCTTGCTCTTCCACTCTGGTATTTTTTTCCTTTTTTCATACCTTACATTTTCTTTTAGTTCATTGACCAGTTTAACTATGAACTTTGTATATTATTTATCTGATTTATCCTCCACAATTGTGTCAATAGGATCAGTTGTCGAAGTTATGTGGGCTTGTTGGAGTTACTTATTCCCTTATTTTTCATAGTTTGCATTTCTACTCATCTGGTGTGATGATTATCTCTTCTACTTTCATTCAAGGAACTTTTTTATTGAGCTTCTTTCTCTTAAGTGCCTCAGGCTGGGTGAATATCTAAGGATTGATGCCCCCATTGAATGTGCACCTGCTGTTATGGCAAGTATTCAGCCACTTTGAGAGAAGATGCTAAACCATATATTAACTGTAATCACTTCAGAGAAAAGTCATGCACTGATAAACCCTACGGAAAAATTTTTACTGAAAGTGTTTCTCAAGTGGAAATTCCAGAATTGGAATAATGTTCTTAAGTAGGTTGAGAAATTAGTTATTAAAGAGTAAAATTAGTATTAAACTACATAAGGGTTAAAAAAGTGAAAAGAGAAAAAGTAGGCAGACAAAATAAAGATAAAAGGGAGAAAAATAAGACAAACTAAGATCAAAGAATGAAGAATGGGGGAAGGAATTTGAGACATGAGGAGGTGATGCAAGAAGTCAAAGAGAGAATATGAGGAGCAAGTACAAGCCTGAACTAGGAAAACAAATACAGAAAGAATGATTCTGTTTAATACTTGAAAACATTAAAAGAAATACAATTAATGCTGTTGAGGGATACACTAACAAACAAAAAAGAATATTTATTCAAAATGAAAAATAATACCTGTAAGTTCAAAACTGACATTAGAGCTATTTATGATATTTCATGCTGAGTAATTTGGGGTGGGGAGATTTCTTATTCAGTCTTCCTGATTTGGGTTTCATCAGCATTTGAGACCTAAGGGGATAACCACTGTTCCTTGGCTTTACCTCTAAGTTTTCCTGAGTGTGTTCAGACCAGCTTACCTCTGATACATTTTAGGAGCCCTCTCTTATCTTTGGTGTGTCTAGGTATCTACTAACTTTCTGTTGGGTCAGAGAAGATGGTACATAATTGTCTGTGATATGGCTGTCAAGTTACTTCCTGTTAGGGATACAGTCTTCTGTACTCTTCTGAAGAACTACAGCATGGACTCCCCCATGTATATTTCAAAGTGTGTTGGGTGTGGTGGTTTATGGTAGAGGGACTGTAGTGTGACTGAAGTTGTCCTGGGTGACCTATGAGAGATGTGGGACTATTGCCTCTCTGGAGTGCACAGGTCAGGTTGGTGAACTCCAATTTTGGTACACTGGTGACTGAAGTGTGCTGGGTGCTCTTCTGTAAGCCTCATTGTGTGGTGTACTGAATTGCATATGTGCAAAGTTTTTTTGCCAGCTGCTTGACTTATCCTCAGAAAATACCTTCTGTGGGTCTGAGCATCCTAATGAGAATTGAATTAACTGGCAACTCTGGGACTTCCAGCTGTGAATTCTCTGAGTGGTACTGGGGTACAGGAGCCACTTCCCTGGTTGCTAAGGTTCTCTCATGAGCTGGTGCTTGTTAATCAGCCCAGAGGACCAAGTCTGTGTCTTCAGAGAGTGCTGCTATTTCTGTTGTGTTGCAATTTTCAGGATGAAGAAATGTTGCTGGCTCTTGTGCATGGGCCAATGTCCCTTATGCTTGGACCTGTACATAGGGGCCCTGCGAGGAGCCCTGGGTTGGGGTTAGCACTCCAGGGAGCACTTGTTCTTGGGCAGGCTGCATTCCACATTCCACTCCCCTTGTCCATGGTGAGAGGTGGGTTTTTGGTAACTTTCAGCTAGCAGAGATCCCTCTATAAGTTCCTTCTAGATGTATTACAGATGAAACCCATTTCAGAGACATTCTTTGTGTTTTATGTGTTACTATCTATTGATTGTTGATGGGGAGAAGTTGTATTGATTTGATTTCTTCTAGAGAGGCCAAGTGTGGACTCTAAAAAATGTCTGCCTTGCTTGGCAGTTTTTTGCCAACAATTTGGGCTGAATTGTGTGATCCTCTTCATGGTATTTGTTGTTCCTTTCACTTTTTAACTTCATCTGCTTTTCTTTACAACTGTTTTTTAAGGAAGTAAGCATGAGGGCTTTTCCTCTCTCTTTTTCTCTTTTTGTTACCACCTCCCATCCCAGTCTCACTTTGGTTGGTGATCAATGAATTTTTTCCTTATTTTTCTGTTCCAAGAATCAAATTCTAAGCCTATTAAAGTCTAAAGATTTCCAATATTGAGCATTAACATGTTCACTCTATCACCCATCTCTCCATTCATCAGTTCTTTCACTGCTTCTGAACTGTGGAGGAGTCAAGGGCTGCTCCATAGATCCACTCCATCACCTTAAGTCAGTCCCACAAATGGTTCCTTTCTGTGCGAAACACAGAGCATTTCCTATTTGGAGAGTAGCAAGAATTGTGGGGTGAGTGGGAGTTTATATGGGAGAGAAACAGTCCAAAGCTTAGACTATGGTTGATGTTGATGCTCTTTGCTTGGTTGAGTAAAGCTTTGATATTAGGGTCATTGAAGACTTCAGATCAAATATTTGTGAGCAGGGTAATTTTAGAACAAAGTGCTGTACTGCAAGATGGATCTAAAAGTGCTCCACAGAATGAAATACTCAAGGAATTCTTACATTTTATTCTATCAGAAACTCTGGAAAGGTGTCTCAAAACACATTTTGCTGGATTATTTCTGCATTCTTCCTGTCTAGGTTAAATGAAATCCATAACACTTTGAAATGCACTGAATTACTTGATCCTTAAGAACTAAATACTAAAGTAATAGGGGGAATTAGTATCAATAATGGAGAAGAAGGATATTTCTGAGAGATAGTTTAGTGCAGGAGTACAATAATAGAGATTAAACGAGGAGGAGGAATTCCCAAGGTTTTGAGTAAAAATGACAGAGAATGGTGTGGAACACTTATTAAAAGCTTGCAATTTAGGAGTTGACCTTTGTTGTCTTCAGATGAATGCAGGAAAATAGTAGTAATGTAAACATGGATATTGTGACTCAGCGCTCACAACTATGGAATTTAACCAGCTTGCTCCAGGGAAATTATCCAACCAAGTCTCTAAATTCCATAATAGCTAGGCAAAAATAATAGGAAGAATCTCTATT
Organism: Aplodontia rufa; assembly: GCA_004027875.1. Taxonomy (NCBI): domain Eukaryota; kingdom Metazoa; phylum Chordata; class Mammalia; order Rodentia; family Aplodontiidae; genus Aplodontia; species Aplodontia rufa. The sequence goes on along the minus strand of PVKS010023802.1, from coordinate 7,828 downwards.
TTTCCTTTATATTGTCTAGAATATTCCAGAACTTTCAACAAAGACACTAGGCTCTGTAATATCTGAAGTCATAGGTACCAGGACTAAAGAGTTAGTGAAAAAATGATAGCTGCTGCCTTGGTTGAGTACAGATGACTTGGCAGAGAATGAATGGACATTAGGAAGATAGATGAATTGGCATGTGGATGAAGGAATGTGACAATGGGGAGACAACTGGGTGAGAATATGGTTGAATTGGGATGCTAGATGGACACTTGGATATGTGAGAAGATACAGGTAATGGTGCTTTTTGTATGTGACTTGGTGGCAAATAGATAAGTGACAAATGATTCACATAGGAGTGCAAGAGGCCTAAAAAATATGCAAGAGAACAGCAGTGTGACTGTTTATTTTCAAAATTGCATTAAGTCCCTTCACGCATGTTAAGAGTTGAAGAGCTACATAGAGTTAATCTGATTTGCATTATTTTGAATGACCACCTCCATTTTTCACTGTAGATTATTAGACTCTCCTTGTATGCATCTTATCAGGAGTCTTCAAACTTTCTGTGCAATGTCATAATTTTGGACCTTATGTAGCAACATGAGGCATGTACTGGTTATACCTCACATTGGAAAGCTCACGGCAGCCCACTGTAGTTTTTGCATGTTTCCTCAGAATAGAGCATAGCTCTCATGTCTCCAGAAAGGGAAGGATGGGTATCCTGGAGGTAGATGAATAGGGCATTTTTCAACAATTATGGATTCGGCCTCATTTGCTACTCACTAGAATAGAAGCATCCAGTGATAAAGTTAGTTTGGGATAAAGGGGAGCATCCCAAAATGTCACAAAGTTGTCTTCTGTGATTTGAGAATGACCTAAAGCTTCAGGGGAGTTTTGGAGTGCAGAGGGGTGAAGAACCACCTTCCACAGGGAGAGGAAAGGCAGCTTGGTAGCTCTGCCTCTGAGATTTGGGAGTCCCAACAGCAATTAGCATTGCAATGCCAAAAGATCCTGAGAGGACCTGTGGGCTTCACGTTGCCAGTGCAGCCACCACCACACATTATTATGGCCTGTGTGAGCCCATTTGGGAGATCTGGGAACCTCCTCCCAGGGGTTCTGTAAACTTGCCCCAGGTGACTTCTGAGCTATGGAACCTGGGAGCATGGGGACACTTTGTTTATGGTCCACCAATTTTTTAGAGGGGGCACTGTGTGGGAAACAATCCTGGACTGAATGAGGTACAGCCATGTTGTCTGGCATTGAATAGTATTTGAAAATTCTTATTAGAGGTATCCAAAGAGGGTGGTGTAAGCAGGAGTTTATAGAGCAGCAGGACTGGTATCCATCTGATTCATAAGGCAATTTGGATTAGAGACAAACTATGAATGCTGGAATCTTATTAACATGTAGGATAATTATTTAACAGTAAACATAGTAAGATAATTCTGCTTTCCAGAGACTGGATGCTTAGATATATTTTCACTGCTTGAGTTTGTTAATTCCAAACTGCAATACTAGCAGAGAGAAAGAGAAAGGGTGAAACAGGTCTGGGGGAGGAAAACTAATATTAATTTAAAAATGAAGATGTGATAGATGAATTCTGTAACACTTCAGGGTGAGAACCACAGGTTAATAAATCATTTAGTGAAGGATTGATATTCATGAACATATAGCAAGAATATATTAAATTTCTAGTAAAGATCAATTGTCAGCTGCTTTAAAGTTTCTTATCAATTATTTCCCTGAAAGCATATATACAAGTATTTTTATTTTTATTCCAAGAGAATTAGTTAAACTGCAAAATGACTAAATGGATTGTCAAAGTTATACAGTATTCTAAATATAAATTAAGACTAGAATTTGTAGAATAAAACCTTGATAAAATAGGCTACAAAGGTAAATTTAACACTCTACCTGTTTGAATATCTGGGTCTCAATGATTGGATTCAAATTGTGTGAAAAGTCAGGTAACCACATATAGAGAGAAAGCGGACAAGACTCAAAGCAGAAAAAGTAGCTGTGGTCTGACAATACAAAGTCATGTTTATATGTCACCCCTGAGTGACTCTGGTGTTCTCCAGAGCCTCATATTGGGAGGATGGAGACTCTCCTGTGTGTGAAGGGCAGTTTGTATAGACAAGCACTTGTTCAGCACAGGGACAATGGATCTTTCCCTAAATGAGAGCAGCATTTCCATAGACACCTCTACTACGTAAGGGTAAGTTTCTGTTTTATTTTGAGCAGCATCAAAGAAAAATGTCTGTAGGTTGTGTGCCATAGCTTTGTGTGTGGTACTTCTGTATTCGGGACTCTATTCTTGCCAAGCCTGTGGCTATCTTGGATAAGTAGGCTGAATACGATTAAGACTCAATGGAGTGTTGTTGCTTAAACTGTGCCCAGACAAATTCCCCTCCCCAAAGCTTTTGGCTCCCCCCACCTTATTAAAGGGCATCATCTACATAATGATATATAGGACATTGTCTCTGTCATATGGTAATGTGCTCACCCTTAAGCCTTGCTATATTTGACTTTGGATTTTAAAGTCTGATCCAAGATGTCAAATCATGTACTCTTTGAATGGAAAAGATTCTTTTTTTGAAGTGTTTCTGGAGGATGAGACACTGAGAAATCTTTTTATAATGTGCATACCTCATATTTTTTCAAATCCAAACTTACTTTCTTCCAAAAGTGGGGTAAAGAGAGACCATTCTTAGGGAAAAAGCTAGCCAATAGACACAGAAGATGTTAGATAGTTTTAAATGTGGAGTGTGCTCACTGGCGTAGGGTAATGAAAAGTCTCACTGACTGTTGGGAAGGGAAATGACATCTAAGTGTCAAGCCCTGTTGACTTCCTTTCTTGCAGCGATAATTCAGTATTTTTGAGTGTTAGCCCATAGAGTACAAGGACAACTAAATTCAATTAAAAACTAGTACAATAACTGTGGGAACAGCAGTCTGATAGACACCTTAGAGCAGGTCAAGGAGGTGCTTGGCATGAGATCCCAGTGACTTGGGAGGCTAAGGCTCACAAGTTCAAGGCCCTTCAATAACTGAGACCCTCCTCAAATAATGATAATAATAATAATAATAATAATAATAATAATAATAATAGTGACATTTCCAGAGATAACACATGATGACCCCACCCACGAGGGAACCCCTAGTGAACAGTTCTGTTGGTGTTCGGGTCGGTGGCCTGTGGGCCCATCTTGCATCTTTTTCTTGGTGAACATCCAGAGATGCTCTTTAGGATCTCATCATTTCCCTTTGAGCAGGGATCTGGGGAGGGTGTGGTAGGAGGCTGAAAGAGGTCATGTAGAACAGGTCACATTGTCATTTGAAGCTGCACCTTTTCTGTGAGGCATTCTGCAGAGATGTGGGAAGCTGGACCCAAATGAGACTACTGAGTGGGTGATCAACTGTTTGGATTTTAAAAATTGTCATAGACTTGTTGAATGATGCCTAATTCCACAATTCCAGACTACTAGATGTTAGCAAAGACTATCAAATCACTACCTGAGAATTTGCGTTAGATCTTGACATCCTTGACATTCCTTTGACGAGGTCAAGAGGAAGATCAATTTTGAGGGATCCCCATTACTGGAAGGCAGGATCTGGTGAGGAGATGTACAAAGAATGGCATGCAGTCATCAGGCTCATAGATGAAGGGTTCTAACATCATCCTCCATGGTTGTGCGAATTCCTCACTCATTGTGTTCATATGATGCATATTTCCAGCTAAAGATGTTATAAGGTATTAGATAGTTGAAAAAAATAGGAAAATGAACAGTGTGGATTCATCAAGCAAAATGGCTTTAGACATACTGTTAATTCATTAAAATAGAGACTCAATTTTTATAATAATGAAGCTGTAAGAGTTTCCATGGAATCAACAAATAGATTCTGTTTATTTAAAAATGATTTTGATGAATTGAAATTTAAAGTTAGGCATATTGTATCATGGAAAGAGTTCAATGAGGAACCCTAAGCACCTATTCTTTCTTTGTCTTTGAGAGAAATTTTGAGACTTGATATTTGCTACAGCTAATAATTGCTGGATAAAGGGAGAAGGCAAGTAGAGGTCCTTTTGACTAGGGTTAAATTTAATGTTTTAATGGAACATATTTGAACTTTGCTGACCATACCCCATTCCTGACTTTTCTTGCAGTTTCTATGTCATTCATAGATAGTTCACAATAGGTCAATAAAAACTGATATGCTAGCTCACAGTAGGTTTGGTACTTCACGTCATCAATCTCCCATTTTGTTTTAGTTCATTTTTAAATTTTTTATAATAATGATAATACTCAACATAAACATAAATATCAGACATTTGTGATATAGATTTAAGAAAGTAATTTTTCATGGAATAATTCAATTGCACAAGTCATAACTTAGTCACTCACTATGCTTCATTCATTGTGGCCACAGTAATTCCCTACCATCACCACACTTCATGAAACACAGGCAAGAGGAAGTCCTTCCATCACGGAGCTCATGTGCAAGAGAGGAGCCACAGTGCTCTGTTGCTCTAATTTAATTCTGTATTCCAAGCATGCAGCTTCAATATTTTACTTTTTAGGAGACAGAGACATCTCAAAACATATGCAGAGAGCTATGCTTTCAGGTTTGTTGAATAAGAGAATGGTATCTTATCCACAGAGGTAAAATAGGATTTCATTGCTTTTCGGAGCAGCTTAGATGCTGCTAAACAGGGAAAGGAGCTGGAGTTGAACAAATGCTGAGAAACTGTCACAAACCATACGTGCCCTGGAGGCTCAGCTCAACAGCACTGACCCTGACCCTGGAGTAGGGTCCTCAGCTGCATGCTTAGTGTTGTGCTGAGAGGATCTGGTTGTCTTTTTTGTTTTATTAGATGAATATGGAGTTACAATTGAGGGGGAATCATTGTCAAATAATCAAGAACAAATGTCTATTTACATAGTTATCCAAGGCTGATGCCATGTCATGGATGCCCTCCTAGGGTTCCCCGTGATTCTATGTTTCCCCCAGAAGGACCACTGTGTTAAATGGATATCTTGTGGAGGTCAGAGGTCTCCTTCTGAGATGATTCCCCCATATTCCCATCCTCCAGTCTCCTAGATATCCTTCCTAATCCCTCTCCCCACCCTGTCCCCTACCCTACGCCTCCAGGTATCCTAGGCAATGATCCCCCTGCTTATGTAAAAATTCATACAATTTGAGGTTATTATTAGCTTAGCCATCTAACATACTGTTTCCAGATGTATTCTAGCTTCCACAGATGAGAGAAAACATTTGGCTCTTGAGTCTCTGAGATTGGGATACTTCACTCAGCATAATTCTTTCCAAATCCATCCATTTGGTTTCAAAAGCTATAATATCGTCTTCTCTAATGGCCGAATAGTATTCCATTGTATACATGTTACAAAGTTTTTGTATCCATTCATCAAGTGAGGGGCATCTGGGTTGCTTCCATAGTCTAGCTATAGTAAATTGAGCTGCTATAAACATTGATGAAGCCACATCTTTACAATATGCTGATTCTAACTCTTTGGGGAAAATACCCAGGAGTGGGATAGCTGGGTCAAAAGGTATTTCCAGCCCTAATTTTTTGAGGATTCTCCACGCTGCTTTCCAGAGTGGCTGAACCAGTTTGCAGTCCCACCAGCAGTGTGACAGTGTTCCTCTTTTCCCACAGCCCCTCCAGCATTTGTTGTTGTTCGTATTCTTCATTTTTGCCACTCTAACAGGAGTGAGGTGGAATCTCATTGAAGTTTTGGTTTGCATTTCCCTTATAGCTAATGATGTAGAGAATTTCTTCATATATTTATGTGCTTTCTGGACTTCCACTGGAGAGAAGTTCCTTTTGAGTTCTTTAGCCCATTTATTGATTGGATTATTTGTGGGTTTGGTGTTTAGTTTCTTTAGTTTCCTGTATATTCTGGATATTAGCCCTCTGTCCAAGGTGTAGCAGGCAAAGGTTTTCTTCCATTCTGTAGGTTCTCTCTTGATGCTCTTGACAAAATCTTTAGCTGTACAAAATCTTTTTAGTTTAAAAGCATCCCATTCATTTATTCTTGACTTTACTGCTTGAACCATGGAAGTTTTCTTAAGGAAGTAGCTGCCGACTCCTATGTCCTGGAGTGTTGATCCTACTTCTTTTTCTAGTAAGTTTAAAGTTGCTAGCTTAATATCCAAATCTTTGACCCATTTTGATTTAATTTTTGTGCAGGGCAAAAGATAAGGATTCAGATTCAGTTGTCTACACATGGCTGTCCAATTTGTCCAACACCATTTGTTGAACAGGGTATCTTTCTTTCACACTATGTTTTTGCCCCCCTTATCAAATATCGAATAGTTGAAGATATGGAGGTTTGTCTCGGAATCTTCTATTCTGTTCCACTGGTCTTCAGTTCTGTTTTGACACCAATAATCTGGTTGTTTTGATTGCACAGGAAAAGGGAGCAAATATTTCACAGCTTTCCTTTGGTTATTTGACTTCAGTGAAAAATAGAAGAGCTATAGAATGGAAAGTTAATTACAGCTGAAAAGAGTAAGCTCTGACTTCCTGATAGGAGGGTTTGCACACAAAGCACACCACCTGGTCCCTAGTCCCTTCATCATAGAGCACGCACCCAATGTATCGAACTGGACCATCAATCCAGTGCCACATGAAGAAGGTGTGCTAAAATTATCTGACAGCCTACCTTTTCTCCTTCATTTGTCTTTAAACCAAACATGATATTTCTATCTTACTTATTTACCCTGAGTCCTGAAAGGAACTCTGTATGTAGAAAAAGGCTTATACAAATATTACCTTTTGGAAATCAAGACAATAGCCTTGTAAATAAATAGCAATTTCAATTGGTAACCAGCTAAATATATCAGTGAAATGCATTGAAGTATGAGAAGGTTACTTTTATAATCTACTTTATTGTAAAACAGTATGAGAATTACAATTGGTAAAATTAAATTGATTAATAAAATATGACTAGATTGTAGATTGTATGGAAACTCTTCTTTCCACAGTGCACTTATTTTATACACTAAGGATTTGTATGTGCTTGAAAATGATGTAAATAAAGTTGTCTTTTGGATGGAATCGGGTTTGGAGGGAGCACGGGGAAGAGTTTCTAAGCTCATGCTCAGCTCTGTGAACCTGGGTGAGATAGCGTTTCTGGAACACTTGCTTTGGTTGGCTCCTCAGCAGGCAGGAGAGTTGCGGCGCTGACAGTTACTTCTTCAGCTCAGACTCTACTTTTTCCTTAATTCTCTGTCTCTGCCCTCTCTGCCTCCTGCCTCCCTTCTCTCTTCTTCTCGCTTATTTTGTATGCTCCAGTGAAAGGATTATAAAGGAAAGTGAAGGCAACTGCTAAAGTTACAGTGAATTACCTGTAGGCTTCAACTGACACGCTGAGATAAGAGCTGTCTTTGACACACTGGCCTGTTGCTAAAGCACATTGGTATCAAGTCTATGAATCTGGGACTAACCAGTGATCTGAAGACTGACCCAGCACTGGTGGGCCATACGCAGGATGTATTTTTAAAAAGTTATTCTATACTTATTAAATTGCTTCTGTTTTTCTGTCCCCTCTCTCTTTGCAGATTAAAAAATAATCTAAAATTAAATGGAAAGAGTTAACCAGACGTGGGTGAGTGAATTTATTCTCCTTGGATTGTCCAGTGACTGGGACACTCAAGTCTCCCTCTTTGTCCTGTTCTTCTTCATGTACCTGGTGACAGTGCTGGGGAACGTCCTCATTGTTCTTCTGATCAGACTGGACAGCCGGCTCCACACTCCCATGTATTTCTTTCTCACCAACCTCTCCCTCGTGGATGTGTCTTATGCCACGAGCATCGTCCC
>PVKS010023801.1:0-31883 GCA_004027875.1 Aplodontia rufa | reverse complement strand
TTTAAAAAAAAAAAAAAAAAGAGAGTGACAAAGTGAGAGGGCAAGAAAGAAAATCAATTTTATTTAGTTGTTCATGTGGCCTTCGTTGCTCCGAAACTTTATTGTATGTATGGTGCTAGAGTTCAAACTCGTGTACTCGTGCATGACAGGCAAACACCATAACTGCTGAGACACTGCTCCAGCCCCAGGATTCATTGTTGGTGTATGTTTGACAAATGTATAATGATTGGTTTCATACATTTGTTTTACAGAGTAGTTTTACTTCATTAAAAATCCTCTGTGCTCTGCTTGTTTCTCCTCTTTTATCTCTTATACCCTGGCAACAGCTTATCTCTCTACTGTTTTCCATGATTTTGCCTTTTCCAGAATGTTATACAGTTGGAATCATATAGTATGTATAAACCTTTTCAAATTGGTTTCTGTACTTATTAATATGTATTTAAGATTTCTCTGAGTCTTTTTTTTTTTTACTTTTTTAAAATTAGATTAATATGGAGTTACAATTGAGGGGGAAACATTATCAAATATTCAAGAACAAATGTATGTATACTTAGTTATCCAGGGCTAAAGCCATGTCATGGATGCCCAGCTTGGGTTCCCCCTGTTGTTGTTTCCCCCAGAAGAACCCCTGAGTTAAATGGATATCTCGTGGAGGGCAGAGATCTCCTTCTGGGATGATTCCCCCATATTCCCACCCTCCAGTCTCCTAGACATTCTTCCTAAGCCCTCCCAGCACCCTGTCCCCCACCCTACGACCAGGTATCCTAGGGAGTCATCACCATGTTGCGTTAAGAATCATACAATTTGAAGTTATTATTAGCTTAGCCATCTAACATACTGCTTCCCGATGTATTCTAGCTTCCACAGATGAGAGAAACCATTCGGCCCTTCAGTCTCTGAGATTGGGATACTTCACTTAGCATAATTCTTTCCATCTTCATCCATTTGATTTCAAAAGCCATAATATCATCTTCTCTAATGGTCATTGTATATATGTATTAAAGTTTTTGTATCCATTCGTCGAGTGAGGGGCATCTGGGTTGGTTCCATAATCTAGCTATAGTAAATTGAGCTGCTATAAAAATTGATGAAGCCACATCACTATAATATGCTGATTCTAACTCTTTTGGGAAAATACCCAGGAGTGAGATAGCTGGGTCATAAGGTGGTTCCATCCTTAATTTTTTGAGGATTCTCCACACTGCTTTTCATAGTGGCTGAACCAGTTTGCAGTCCCACCAGCAGTGTGACAGTGTTCCTCTTCCCACAGCCCCTCCTGCAACTGTTGTTGTTCTAATTTTTCATTTTTGCCACTCTTAACAGGAATGAGGTGGTATCTCATTGAAGTTTTGATTTGCAGTTCCCTTATAGCTAATGATGTAGAGCATTTTCTCATATATTTATGGGCTTTCTGGACTTCCTCTGGTGAGAAGTTTCTTTTAAGATCTGAAGCCCATTCATTGATTGGATTATTTGTGATTTTGGTGTTTAGTTTCTTTATTTCTTTTTTATTCTGGATATTAGCCCTCTGTCTGAAGTGTAGCAGGCAAAGGTTTTCTCCCATTCTGTAGGTTCTCTCTTGATGTTCTTGACTAGATCTTTAGCTGTGCAAAAACTTTTTAATTTAATTGCATCCCATTCATTTATTCTTGACTGTACTGCTTGAGCCATGGGAGTTTTGTTAAGGAAGGCGCTGCCGGCTCCTATGTCCTGTAGTGATGACCCTACTTCTTTTTCTAGTAAGTTTAAAATTGTTGGCTTAATATCCAGATCTTTGACCCATTTTGATTTAATTTTTGTGCAGGGTGAAAGATAAGGATCCAGCTTCAGTTGTTTACACATGACTGTCCAATTTGTCTAACACCATTTGTTGAACAGGCTACTTTCTTCCACGCTATGCTTTTGCCTCCTTTATCAAATATCAAATAGTTAAATATATGGGGTTTTGTCTCAGGATCTTCTATTCTGTTTCACTGATCTTTGGTTCTGTTTTGATACCAATACCATGCTGTTTTTGCTACTACAGCTCTGTAATATAATTTCAGGTCAGGGATTGAGATACCCCCTATTTCTTCCTTCCTGTAGAGTAATGTTTTGGCTAATCTGGCTCTCCTGTTATTCCATATGAACTTGAGAACTGCTTTTTCTATATCTGAGAAGAATGCCATTGGTATCTTGATGGGGATTGCATTGAATCTGTAAAGGGCTTTGGGTAGAATGGCCATTTTTATTATATTGATTCTGCCTAACCATGAGCATGGAATGTTTTTCCATCTACTCAGGTCTTCTGTAATTTCTTTTTTTAGCGTTTGATAGTTTTCTTTGTAGAGGTCCTTAATATCCTTTGTAAGGTTATTGCCCAAGTATTTCATTTTTTTGGAGGAGATGGTGAATGGGAGAGATTTCCTGATTTGTTCTTCTGTAGATTTGTTGCTGGAGTAAAGAAACGCTAGTGATTTACTGGAGTTGATCTTGTAGCCAGCTACTTTGCTGAAATTGCCTATAAGCTCTAAGAGTTTTCTAGCCGATGATATTGGGTCTTCTAGGTATAAAAACATGTCATCTGCAAATAGAGATAACTTAATTTCCCCTTTTCCTATACGAATACCTTTGATTTCCTTGTCTTGGCTGATAGCTCTGGCAAGGGTTTCAAGGACTATATTGAACAAGAGTGGGGAAAACGGACAGACTTGTCTTTTTCCTGACTTCAGTGGAAATGCTTTCAGTTTTTCTCCGTTGAGGATAATGTTGGCTATGGGTCTGTCATAAATGGATCTGACATAGTTAAAGTATCTTCCCTTGATCCCTATCTTTTCCAGAGTTTTGAGCATAAAGTGGCGTTGAATTTTATCAAATGCCTTCTCTGCATCAATTGAGATGATTATATGATTTTTGTTTTTAATTCTGTTTGTGTGGTGAATTACATTTATCGATTTCATATGTTGAACCAGTTTTGTTTTCCTGGAATGAAGCCCACTTGATCATGATGTATTGTCTTTTTAATATGCTTTTGTATCCAATTAGCTAAAATTTTATTAAGGATTTTTGCGTCAGTGTTCATCAGGGAAATCGGTCTGTAGTTTTCTTTCCTTGACATATCTTTGTTGGGTTTTGGAATCAGTGTAATATTTGCTTCATAAAAAGTGTTTGGGAGTGTTCCCACTCTATCAATTTCCTGGCAGAGCTTGTAGAGGATCGGTGTTAGTTCTTCTTTGAAAGCTTGGTAGAATTCTGCTGTATATCCATCTGGACCTGGGCTTTTCTTTTCTGGGAGAGCTTTGATTGCTGCTTCAATTTCGTTATCTGTGATAGGTTGGTTTAGATTTTCAATGTCTTCCTGTGTTAAAGAGGGGATGTCATATATGTCCAAAAATCTGTCCATGTCCTCCAGGTTATCAAACTTGGCAGAGTATAAATTTTCAAAATAGGTTCTGATAATCTTCTGGATGTTGGATGAGTCTGTAGTGATATCCCCATTTTCATCTTTGATTTTGTTGATTTGCTTTATTTTGTTCTTCCTTTTAGTGAGGTTGGCAAGGGGTCTTTCGATCTTGTTTATTTTTTCAAAGAACCAACTCTTAGTTTTGTTAATAGTTTGTATAGTTTTTTTGTTCTCAATTTCCTTGCTCTGATTTTGGTAATTTCCTGTCTTCTGTTAGATTTAGGGTTGGACTGTTCTTCCTTTTGTAGTCGTTTGAGTTGCAGCATAAAGCTGTTATTCTGATCTCTTTCTAGATTTTTGATGTATGCACTCAGTGCTATAAATTTACCTCTTAAGAATGCCTTCATACTGTCCCAGAGGTTTCGGTGTGGTGTTTCCTCATTCTCATTCAATTCCAAGAACTTCTTAATTTCTGCTCTCATTGCCTCTTTTACCCATCCTTTGTTTAAGAGGTAATTATTCAATTTCCCAGTATTTGAATAGTTTCTTTTGTTTCTCTTGTTGTTGATTGCTAAGATCATAGCATTATGATCTGACAGAATACATGGGATCATATCCACTTTTTTATATTTGTTAAGATTATCTCGGTGAACTAGGATGTGGTCTATTTTAGAGAAGGATCCAAGAGCCGCTAAGAAGAAGGTAAATTCATCTGTCTTAGGATGGAATATTCTGTAGATGTCTGTTAAGCCTGATTGATTAATAGACTTGTTCAGATTGGAGATGTCTTTATTGAGTTTTTGTTTTGATGATCTGTCTAGAGTTGATAGTGGTGTGTTGAAGTCCCCCAGAATTATTGTGTTGAGATTGATGAGGGGATTGATGTCCTTAAGTATTTTTTCCATATATTTGGGGGGGGTTGTAATTGGGGGCCTAAATGTTGATTATCGTTACATCTTCTTGATGGACTGTCCCTTTTAGCATGATAAAGTGACCCTCTTTGTCCTTTTTGACTAGTTTTAGCTGGAAATTAATTTTTATCAGAAATTAGAATCGCCATGCCAGCTTGCTTTTTTGGGCCGCAGGCCTGGTAGACATTTTGCCATCCTTTCACTTTTAGCCTGTGTCTATTTTTGAGTGTCAGATGTGTCTCTTGCAGGCAACATATTGTTGCATTTTGTTTTTTGATCCAGTAGGCCAGTCTGTGTCTTTTATTTGGGGCATTGAGACCATTCACGTTCAAAGTTAGAATAGATATGGGAGGCTGAGTCTCAGACTTTGTGACAATTACAGAGTTTTGAGTCATCTTGGAAGTCAATTATTGACTCGCCCTTGTTTAAGGATTTAGGGTATCCTTGGAATTTTCTTCTGAATGGAGAACATCCTTGAGGATGTTCTGTAGTGCAGGATTTGTGTTCATGTATCTTGCTAACTGGAGTTTATCATTGACGTGTTTAATTTCCCCATCACATTTGAAGCTGAGTTTTGCAGGGTATATTATCTTTGCGTGGAATTTGTTATTTTTCAACACTTGAAAGATATTGTTCCAAGCTCTTCTGGCCTTCATTGTTTGCTCTGAAAAATCTATAGTGATCTGAATTGGTTTGCCTCTGAATGTGATTTGGGGCTTTTCTCTAGCTGCTTTTAGAATTCTCTCTTTAATTCCTCTGTTATTCATTTTGTATATGATATGTCTTGGTGAATTTCTCATTTGATTAAGCCTGTTTTGTGTTGTATAAGCATTTTGGATGTGATATTCCGGATCAATTGTAAGATGAGGGAAGTTCTCGCTTATGATTTTGCTTAAAAGGTTCTTGAAGCCTCTTGTTTGCTGTTTGGAGTTTTCCTCCAGGCCAATGATTCTCAGATTATTACGCCTCATCTCATCAAATATTATTTGGAAGTTCTGATCATGTAATATAAGTTGCTAATCTTGTTTATCTTCTTTGAATTTGACATTGCTTAGCCGATCTTCATTTTCTGATGTTTGTTCTTCAAGAGCTGAAGTTCTATTTTCAGTGGAGTATACTCTGGCTTTGGTATCTTCCAGTGAAGATTTGATTTGGTTAACTATGTTTTTCAATCCTGATACTCTGCTACATCTCATTTTAGAATGTCTATTTCTTTGTATAGCTGATCTTTCATTTCATGGAATTGCTCCCTTATTTCCTTGTAAAAGTCGTCTCTCATCTCTTGAAATTGTTCTCTGATCTCTTTTCTTTTTTCTTCTCTCAACTCTTTGATTGAATTACTAATCATAATGCTGATACAATATCTTTGGTTTTCATCTAGGCCCCTAGCTATGGGGTCCTTGGGTGGAGAGCTGTGGGGTTGAGGAGGAGAGTTATTTCCCCTTCTCCTCATTTTCAGAATCAGAGAGCGTGTCTTATAGTTCAACCTTGTTACTCTTGCTGGAGTAATTGGAGCCTCTTGTGGCTTTGCTTCTTTGTAATGGGGAGCTATTTGGTCAAGACAGACCTAAGGATGCCAGACTGTTCTGTGAGAACTTGAGAGCCTATATGTGCAGATACTAGTCCATTTCAACTGAAACAGAAGTGCTGATGACTAGCACCGGTAGTAGCAGTTTTCTTTGAGAGGGCTCTCTCTCACAATACATTATGATAGCAAGCAAGTACCCATTTTGAAGAGTGTCTGTTTCTTCAGATAGCAGGGTTTCTGAAAGTGGGGAGAAGAAATGACTAGGAAGTCAAGGAGGTGAATTGGGGAGGTATAATAGAACACCTGACTTAGAGTAAAGAGGAACGAGGGATTGGGGGGAGTAGGTTATTCTGTTAGGAATAAGGATAATGTAGAAATGGTGTGCAGGTGGGGTAAATACTTTGGGTGAGGATGAGAGAAAACTGCTAATATTTAGGAATTACCAGAGTACAGGGACGGAAGAGGTTAGTATGAGGTGTGGTTCTCTTCGCTCACCAGAGGCTGAGGCTATTTTGCTATCATGAAATGTTTTCCTGGTTGGAATCCAATGGTATGGGGATAGCAGTTGGGTTCAAGAAGACAGAGAAAGTAGGAACCAATCACCAATACATACACACTGATAAATATTTACATCCACCAACACCAAATTCAGTACTAATTGTAAAGCAAAAAAGGATAAATGAAAAAAAAATCCACAGTTATGTTAAAAATTTAAAAATATTATACTCCAGCCAGATCCCTGTTTAAAAAAAATAAAAAAATAAAAAAACTCACAAGGCACATGAAAATAAAACAAAACTAGTTGTGAAAGTTCTGAGTTTTTTGTCCCCTAGGTCAGTGAGTATGTACCGTGGGGGGATGTGTTCAAATCTGTCATCTAGCTGGGGATTCTTCACAGTTGACCTTGTCGGGGGAGAAGCAGTTTGGATAAGTCCAGTGATCTGGATTTTCATAGAGAATATCGTCAAAATTTTTTGTTGCAAAGGGGTATTAGAACCTGCCTTCTCACACTTCCTGTGAGGATAGATTTCAGCTCCCCCTGGGCTGTAATCCTGAGGTGATTACTTTCTCCCTGTCCACACTCTAGAATTTCTTGGGCCTGGGCTCAGAAGCTTTAGACAATCTAGTTGATCCTAGTGTAGATGTGTGGGTCTCTGACTGATCCAAGGAGAGTGGCCAGCCTGAAACTTGCTACCTCAGGATCACTGGCGACCCACTCTGTGTGAGTTATGATCTTCAGAAGTCCCAAGAACTGCTCTGTGGGGTTGACAGAAACCTGTGAAGGATGGATCAGATTGTGCCAGTGCTTACGTGGTTCTCAGTTGCAAGCACTAGGGGGCACCCACCAGGAGAGGTCAGGGCCTATGTAGCCTTGGCTATGCACAGGGCTCAGATGCTAAGGGAAAGCCCACGCTGCCCGTTTTATTCAAAGCTTCCTGAGGCTGATATCAGACCTTGCCTTGTTAAAGAGTTACATTTTGCTTTTGCAGAGGCTGAGGCAGGCGGTTATCCTTGAGAAGGATGTACCCTACTGCAGCAAGCTCTGTTCACAGAGTCCTCCTAGTCGGGCATATAGAGGGGTGGGCAGAAGGTCGTTATCTGAGAGGTTTGCGAGCTGGAGAGGGGATTTGCAGTTCCACACAGTCCCCAGGGCAGTGGGACAGGTGGCGGGGGCAGTAACTTCTCTCTTTCTGTTCATGGGGACTGAGGCCCCCAAGTCACTGTTGAGTGACCCGCCCCACTCTCCTGCTGGTGCAAGCAATTATGTTAAAGGACTTGAAAATCAGCTTTTGTGAACTGTGAGCACGGGTGGAAAAGTGTTGTCTGCCGTGATTGAGTTAAAGTTCTTGTACCGATTCCTTTCCTCCCCCGGCTCCTCCGACAGCGACTGGAGGTGGAGAGGGAAATCCCAACACCACACAGACCTCTTGGGAGATGGCCAAATCTTGGGGCGGTAGATTCTGGTTTCCTGACCGTGGTGGCTGAGACCCCAAGACCATTTTTTAATTTTATTTTTTTTAAAGAATCAATTTTATTTATTTTTTCATCTGGACATTGTTTCTCCAACACTTAGTTGTATATGTGGTGCTGGGGTTCGAACCTGGGTCCTCGCACATGCCAGGCAAGCGCTCCAACCACTGAGCCACCACTCCAGCCCACCCAAGACCGTTTTTTGCTGAGCAACCAGCTCCGCCCTCAGGGAAACTTCACAATGGCGAGCTGGATGCTGCCGCTGGCATGAGCAGCTGCAAATTCGCTAATGTGAGCGATTACAAGTTCTTGTAAATTAAGTGCAATCAGTTCAGGGGGTTTGCAACCAAATTAGGATATTGGATTAGGAAACTTCCTCCGTTTCCTCCCCTCCAGATTAGCTCTCCTCCCCTGGATGGGGGCCGATTGTGTGGGCACCACAAACTTCTCCTTTATATTCATTAATGCACCACGCTATTCCTTTGGAGTTAAAAAAATTAGCGGCGGGGCAGGGGTGGGTAATGTTCCCTCACACTGGGAGCTTTGTCCTACGTGGGAATCCATGCGCACTCCTGCAGCATGAGGTGTTTCTCAGGAGCGTCTCTGAGTCACTGTTGGTGGGGTGGTCACCATCTTGGGGTCCTCCTCTCCTCTGAGTCTTTTCATGGCTTGCTAGCTCATTTCTTTTTAGCACTAAATAATGTCCCATCGTCTGTAAATATCACAGTTTAGTTATCCATTGAAGGATATCTTGGTTGTTGCCAAGATTGGCTGCTGTGAATAAAGTGAGTATAGACATCTATGTACAGGTTTTTCTGAGGGTATATGTTTTCAACTCATCTGGGAAAATTGTTGGATTACATGGAAAGAATACATTTCAGCTTTGTAAGAAACTACCAACTCTCTTTCAAAGTGGCCCGTTTTGCATTTCCACCAGCAGTGAATGAGAGTTCCTGTTGCTCCACATTCTTACCAGCATTTGTTATCATCAGCGTTTGTCCATTCTGATAGGTTTTAGAATGGTGGTATTTCATTGTTGCTTAAAGTTTCAATTTCCTGATGACATATGAAATGGAACATCTCTTCATAGGCTTATTTGCTATCTGCTTATCTTTGGTGATACATCCTTCAGGTCTTATGCTTATTTTGTTATATGTATATAAAGCTAAGTTTCTTCCCATTAAATATGATGTTAGCTGTAAATTTTTTGTAGATTTTTTTTATTATTTTGAGGAAATTCCTTTCTACCAGTTATGTTTTTGTTTTGATGCTGGGGATTAATCTTAGAGTCTCATGTGCTAAGCATGTGCTTTATCACTGAGCTACTTCCCCAGCCAGGTGTGTTTTTTAATATACAGGTTTTTGCTGAGTTTCCTTGAGAGTGCAACCCTCTTTGCCTTCATAGGATCACTTGAATTGGAAACAATGCATAAAAAGTTATAATAATGCCAGGCATAGTGGTACATAACCTATAATCACAGTTACTCTGGAGGTTGAAGCAGGAGGATTGCAAGTTTGAAGCCAGTCTCAGCAACTTAGGGAAGCTCTAAGCAGCTTAGTGATGCCTGTCTCAAAAAATAAAAAGGACTGGAGATTTAGGGGTAACTGCCCCTGGATTCAATCCCTAATACCTCCCATCCCCAAAACAACATCACAATAAAGAATCTTATGGATTGAATGTGAAGATTTGTTTCATCGTATGTTATTTACCTATTATGCAGAGGACACTAAGTAAGTATCCTTTATAACTTTGAAGGTTGTAAAGTGCTTTAAAATGTAAGGCGATAACACTTATTTTACAATATTATATGCAATATTACAACAAAAATTTTTGTTAAGTTTATTGTGTAGTGCTAGAATGGGGTCACATAGTCTGATGGGTAGTCTTTGGACCTAAAAGTTTCCTAATTTTTTTCAATGATTGTTTAACCAAGTGAAAGAAAATTAACCTTTAAATTAGTAACCATTTTCAACTCCAATATTATTATGTTTTCCTTCATTTTAGTGGGTGATTATTTCTGTAAGAGAAGTATTCTTTATTTAGAACAATTCTTTTAAAAAAAGGTAAAGAAGTGTTTC
Source organism: Aplodontia rufa (assembly GCA_004027875.1). Taxonomy (NCBI): domain Eukaryota; kingdom Metazoa; phylum Chordata; class Mammalia; order Rodentia; family Aplodontiidae; genus Aplodontia; species Aplodontia rufa. Next base: position 22,012 of record PVKS010023801.1, on the reverse strand, counting down.
TAGTTTAGCAACATGGTAAAGGAAATATTTATTGAGTTCTTTTAAGTACTTTTCACCTTTATTTCCATTTATTTATAGTGTGTTCACATGTTCAGTCAAATTTTCCTCCTAACATTTGTGGGATTGGGTTTGAGACAAACTTTCACATTTATACCTAAAAATTTAAAAGTCATAAACTGAGAAAAACTGTTAAATGAATTATATTCTATTCTCCTACCTTGATAATATGATTTCATTATGACCTAGAGGGTCAGTTTTCAATTAGTAATTATTGCACGCCTCTGAGTTATGTGCAGGAACATGACAGTGTAAGAAAAGACATCCTCAAGCCCTCCCCCTTTTCCTTTCTGCTCATTGCTTTGTTTCATACCTTAAACAATCTTGAATACGTAGTGTGCACATCCCAGCCCACATACCCAAGTTCCAAACACATGTCCTGTAAATATTTATCCCTTAATATTCCACTGAACCTACGTATACACATTAGAGATGCAGTCTGCTATCTATCAGGAAGATCTTTGTAGGGAACAGGATTGTCTAGGCCTTGAAAATGGAAAGTTGAAATAAAGAACTCAAGGGGCCTGAGTACCTGAAGCAGAGTCTAGAAGAGCAGGCATAGACTTTTCCCCCTAGCTGATCAGTCTCTGAAGCCTATGTAAAGAACTGTGGCCAGAGGCAGGCCAAGACAGAACTGTCAAAATCACATGCCCCACTGGGTGTGGTGGTGCATTCTTGTAATCCCAGTGACTTGGGAGGCTGAGAGGAGGATCTCAAGTTTAAGGCCAGCTTCAGCAATTTAGCGAGGCCCTAAGCAACTGAGATCCTGTCTAGAAATAAAAACTGAAAAGGGCTTGGGGTGTAGTTAAGTGGTAAAGTGTCCCTGGGTTCAATCCCCAGTACAAAAAAGAAAAAAAAAACATTGTGGCCCAAGGCAGAGACTCCTTTCTTATTCAGGTCTAAGAATAATTCTGTGTTTATTTGGAAAACAGTAACTTCACATTTTTATATCATACGCATTCTACTGCAGTCAGATGATGTAAAGACAAATATATTTACTTTTCTTAAAAAACTCCTAATTTAAGTTTGGTAAGAGGACTGAGAAACAAATGTATGCAAAGAAATAATATTATTTGTAAATTTGCAGAAATAGGTAGAGTCCATAAGCACACAGACTAGGAGATTACTGATTCTATCTAGGAAGTTAAATAATTTTATTTCAGTTGGGCCTAAGTAGATAAATTTATGTTTTGCAGGGAAGGGGATAAGAATGGTAGATTAGAAAACCAACATAGAGTCAGGGTGAAAAGAAATAACAGTAGTATTTCTGAAGAGTTTTGTAACTTACAAGGGCCTTTATATGTTGTCTTATTTGGTAGTTTTCAAAAATAAAACCCATTCATTAAGAACCTACTACATGGGCTGGAGCAGTGGCTCAGCAATTTGAGCACATGCCTGGGATGTGTAAGGGCCCAAGTTCAAACCCCAGGAGCATATACACAACTAAATGTCAGAAAACCAGAACCCAGATGAAAAACTAAAATTGATTCTCTCTTTTTCTCTTTCGCTGTCACTGTCTGCCTCTCTTAAAAAACAAAATAAAACAACAACAACAACAAAAACGTACTACATGCCAAGCACTGTAATGTATGTTGAAAAAATAAAATATGTATGTATGTCAAGATAGTGGTTCATAGCATGGATTAGAATCAAATTGACTTAAGTTTGCATGTAGTACTTACTGGCTATGCAACCTTAAACTTCCAATATTCTTACTTATAAAATGGGGCGAGGTATGGTGGCATACACCTATAATCCCAGCTACTCAGGAAATGGGAGGATCTCTCAACTTTGCAGGTGTCCGGTCAACATAACATTTCCCTGTCTTAATAAAAATAAAAATAAAAAGGTCTGGGATATAGTTCAGTGGTAGAGTGCCACTGGGTTCAATTGCCAGTAGTGCAATAAATAAATAAATAAATAAATAAATAGTATGGGGATTATAATACCTATCTTCCAGTGTGTTAATAGAATTAAGTGGATAAATATATATATAAAGTTCTTAACATTGTATCTGCATTTAATAAAAATCACAATAAAAATACTATTACTCCCATGGTAGTTTGTGAGGGGGAGTGACTAATAGGATGAGCCCCAAGAGAGAATTAAAAAATGGAGAAAAGATTAATAACAGTAATGAAAACAATAATAAAAGTGCAATGCCAAAAGAGCATTTAAGGAGGTCAAAAAGGCTTTATAGATGAGTTAATATTCAAGTTTAGTCTTTTTTTTTTTTTAAGGGAAAAGGAGATTGAGGGAAAGAGAGAATCAATTTTATTTAGCTTTTTTAGTTTTTCATCTGGTTTTCATTGCTCCAACACTTAGTTGTATATGTGGTGCTAGGATTCAAACCTGGGTCCTCATGCATGCCAGGAGAGCACAATACCGGTGAGCCACTGCTCCAGCCCCTCAGGCTTAGTCTTAAAGAATGAATTTGGAGTTTGTTAGATGGTTAAGAAACAGTATACAAATGAAAGATATGTTTCAGAAATAATATGAAAAGTTGGGGTGGCTAAACTTTGGTGAAAGTGTTAGTGGGACAATAATAAAGCTGTTGAAAGACTTTAAGGCAGAACTCTTATATGATTTGTATCTTTTTTGTTGGGTAGTATTGTTGTACAATCATAAATGCATATGTAGTAACAATATGAATGCCCTGATCCTAATCCAGAATCACCCCCACACCTCAGTCTATTAACTCTTTTATAATTACCCCATAACAGATATAAATGTTCCTTTCTCTTTCTCTCCTTCTTGCACACAGTCACACGCTCGCTTGCGTTCTCTCTCTCCCTCTCTCTCTATATATATGTATACATATGAATGATTGTCCATGTTCCAGAATTAAATGATTGGATAAGTATTATTTGGCTCCTCAGGAAGTAAAGAGTAAGCTACATTATTGATTCTCCCCCCTAGATCCCTCCCTATCATCTTTCCCTCTCCCCTCCCACCTCTTCCCTCCTTCTGCCTATGTATCTATGATTCCTCTAGATTATATGTATGTTGCTTCAACTTTGGTGAGTCTAGACATGAGCTTGACTTTTCACCCAAGGCTAAGTTTTGCTCTCTGACCTCCACAAATGAGGGAAAACATTTAACCCTTGTCTCTCTGGGTTTGGCTAACTTCACTCAGCATGATTTCTTCCATTGCCATCCATTTATCTTCAAAGGCCATAATATCATTGTTTCTAATAACTGACTAGAACTCCATAGTGTATATATACCACAACTTTTGATCCATTCATCCAGTGAAGGGCATCTGGGTTGTTTCCATAATTTAGCTGTTGTAAATTGAGCTGCTGTGAACATTGATTTTGCTGTATCATTGTAATGTGCTGATTCTAGCTTTTCTGGGAAAATACCCAGAAGAGAGATAGCTGAGTTATATGGTGGAACCATCCTTAAGTTTTTTGTTTGTTTTTGTAAAGGTAGTGGGGGAGAGAGAATTTTATTTAGTTTTTCTTGTGACTTTTGTTGCTCTGACACTTTGTTGTGTAAGTGGTGCTGGGATTTAAACCTCGATTGTTGTGCATGCCAGGCAAGCGCTCAAACCACTGAGGCACCACTCCAGTCCCCATCCCTAATTTTTTGAGGAGTCTCCACACTGCTTTCCAGAGCAGCTGTATTAGTCTACAGTTCCACCAACAGTGTGCTAGGGTTGCTATCATCCCACAACCCCTCCAGAATCTGTTACTGTTTATATTCTTCATCTTTGCCAATCTAACTGAAGTGAGGTAAAAATCTTTTTTTTTTTTTTTTTTTTAGAGAGAAGGACAGTGAGAGAGAGAGACAGACAGAATCAATTTTTATTGAGTTTTTCACAAGGCCCCGCTGCTCTGACACTTAGTTGTGTATGTGGGTGCTGTGGTTTGAACCCGTGTACTCGCGCATGCTGGGCAAGCACCATAACTGCCGAGCCACGGCTCCAGTCCCCATTGATTCTTTTTATTGGTTTTGTTTCTATTTCATTGATTTTAGCTCTGATCTTGATTATTTCCTACCTTCTGCTGGCTTTGGGGTTGTTTATTCTTCCTTATGTAGGAATTTGAGGTGGAGTATACGCTTATTTATCAGGATAGCTCCTGTTTTAATGAAGACACTCAGTGCTATAAATTTTCCCCGTAAGAATGCTTTCATGGTGTCCTAGAGGTTTCGATATGTTGTATCTTGATTCTCATACATTTCCAAGAATTTCTTGATTTCTGCTTCCATGTCTTCTTGGATCCATTCTTCATTTAATAGGGTATTATTCAATCTATAAGTATACATGTATTTTCTTTTATAATTTTTGTTGTTAATTGCTAGGATCATGGCCTTATGGTCTGATAGGATACATGGGATAATATCTACTTTTTTATATTTACTGAGATTTCCTTTGTGAACTAGAATATGATCTATTTTGGAGAAGGATCCATGCCCTGATGAGAAGAAGGTAAACTCAGCCAATTTGGGATGGAATATTCTGTTGATGTCTGTTATGTCCATTTGATTTATGGAGTTATTTAGGCTGGAGATCTGTTTATTTGCTTTGATGATCTGTCTCTTGGTGATAGAGGAGTGTTAATATCTCCCAGTATTATCATGTTGGGGTCCATAAGTGGTTTTATGTCAGGGAGTATTTTTTCAACATAATTGGAAGTGTTGGTATTTAAAGCATAAATATTTACTATGATTATATCTTCCTGATGTTTGTTCCCTTTACTCTGATGTAATGGCCCTCTTTATCTCTTCTGATTAAATTTTGGTTGAAATCTTCTTTGTTGGATTATTAGCATTGTAATACCTGCTAGCTAGCTTTCTTGCTCTGTAAGCCTGGTAAATTTTTTTCCATCCTTTTACCATCAATCTGTAGATGTTTTTGGCTATAAGATCAGTCTCCTGTAAGCAGCATATTTTTGGATTATGTTTTTTGGTCCCATCTGCTAATCTGTGTCTCTAGATTGGTGTGTTGAGACCATTCACATTCAGTGTTAGGATAGTTATATGGTTGTAGTTCATAGTCATTGTGTTTTATTAGTGAGCTCTGTGCTGTCTGGGTTGTATTTTTGATAGTGCATCCTTTTATTGAATTTCCTCTGTGGGTTTTGAGGATCGTTTGCTTCTTCTTCTGTCTGTAGTTTATCTTTGAGAATTCTTTGTAATGCTGGTTTTCTATTCATGGATGCTGCAAGTTTGATCTCATCATGAAATGTTCTTATTGACCCTTTGAATTTGAAGCTGAGTTTTGCTGGGTATAGTAATCTTCAACTGCAGGTTGTGCCATTAAGAGATTGAAATTATCTCCTTTTAGGATCTTTTTTCTAGGGTCTGATTTGAAAAGTCAGAGGTGATCCTTATTAGTTTGCCTCTTTCTTGCAGCTTTTAATACTCTTTCCTTTTTTTCCCTGTTATACATTTTTAATATGATGTGTCTCAGTGAGCTTCTCTTTTGATTAGGCCTATTTAGTGTCCTGTAAGCTTCCAGAATGAGCATATCTGACTCTGTATTAATATTGAAAAATTTTCTTTAACTATTTCTTTGAGAATGCTTTTTGTGCCATTAGTTTGCATTTTGATTTCTTGTATCTCAATTACTCTTAAATTGTTTCTCCTGATTTCTTCCCAGACATTTTGAAAATTCTGCTCATGGCTTGTGGGTTTTTTTTGTTTTGTTTTGTTTTTTTGTTATCTGTGCACTCAAGCTTACTCAGCCTATCCCCATTGTTGGAAGTTCCTTCTTCAAGAGCTTAGGTTCTGTTTTCTAGAAATGCTAATCTATTTTTAAATTCTTCCTCTGATGTGATTAGCTGAAGATTTTAACTCTGTTAACTTCCTTTTTCAGTATATATTTCTTTGACAATATTTTTTCACCTCTAGAGTTTTCTCACTTTCATTATATCTTCTTTTAGTTCATTGTTTCTTTCAGTAATTAAATCATTGATAACTATTTCTAGGTTTTCATCCTGCTCCCTGTCCATTGGGCTTCTTGGCTGGAGAATTGTGGATTTGAGGCGAACCTTTTCTAGTTTGATTCCTCATTTTTGAAGAGCTTCTTCAGCATCTGTGATCCCCTGTGCTGAAGCAAGGCAGGTCTTCAGATGTGTCTTTTTTCATGCTAAAGGATCGGGTCAGACACCACCCTTCTGTTGGCCATCTTTTTCTAGAAAGCTGCTTCTGCCTGGAGCTTTGTTTTGCTGCACCTTTTGAATTTAGGCTCCAGGGCATCGATCTGGAACCTGTTGGGGTTGTGGGGCAGCCCACTAGATAGTGCAGCAGTGGCTGGTGTGTCGCTGTGTCCTGGGGTGTTGGAGGCGAGGGGTGGACTGGAACTGGCCTGCCTATGTGCCGTAATAGGACCTGAGATCCTTAGTGGAGGGGATGAGCTCAATATATCTGGACTTGGTAGGTATGTGCTGTGGCTGGGTGGCTCCAGGAGGGGGTCCTCGTTGGGGGTTTCCTGGGTGCCTGCTCCTGGAATCAGAGTTCTTGGCCCTTGCAGCCAGTGGGCAGAGTGGCTGTGAGTGGAGTGGGGTGAGACCCCGTTGGGGGTTTCTTGGACACCTGCCAGCCCAAGATCAGAGCCCTGGGCCCATGGGCCTGGTGGATAATGCAGCTCTATGAGTCCTCCTCCAGGCTGACTTGGGCACATGGGGTGGATGGGAGGTGAGGGACCTCCTCATGTCTGTCCTGGGTGCCTGCTGCCCTGGGATGGCAATCCTCAATCTGTGGGGCAGGAGTGCAGGGAGGCTCCAAGAGGGGGTTCCTTCAGGGATGACCAGTGTGCCTGCTGGCCCTGGACTGGAGTCCTGGACCCTGATTTGTATCTTACAACAATCTTTGGCAACAGATTTTATAACAGTCTGAAAAGACAGAAAATTAGAGTGCAGGTAAGCAGTTATTATGGTAATTGCAGTGAGAGATGATGACACTATTGGGAACAGAGAGTAACTTGTTTAATTATATGTAAGAAATGGAGTTCATATATGTAACTGGATGACCAGTTGGGTTTGTGCTGAGAGAAGAGCCAACAGTAGCTTCTAATTTTACCTTGGATAACCAAGTGAATGGCAATGCCATCAATTTAGGGAATGCCCAAGTAACAGATTTGAAAGGAAGATAGTTATTTTTTGTTTGTGAATTTGAGGAGCCTATGGAATATTAAGAGAGGGATAACATACATTTAGAAACAAAGAATTAGAGTTCTGTGGACAATGGGATCTAAAAATTTCTCTAACAGTTTTCAGTGTATGTTTGTTTCAACATGGATCTGAACCAAGCATAGGGCTACTGCTGGAGTTCAGAGAAGCAAGTAGAGCATGTGGTGGCCTTAAGGAATGAAAGTAATGAAATTAAAAACTTGAGTGTCAAACACTTGATCAGTTTTCTTCTCAAGATATTTGCAAAAGTTGATGAAAGCTGAAAGGATGAGTAACAAATCCCTATCTAGAAATAAAACTTCTTATCTGTTTGTGTGGTGCTGAGGAGATATGGAGTTCAGGACCCACTGGGTTGGGGTGGAAAACAAAGGCTAAATGTATATTACAGTCTTTCATTTGAAGGCTATAGACAGCAAATATAAAAATGACCCAAGTAACTATAGAATAAGCCTTACCTAAATTGCAAAGCAATTTAGTCTTAATTCTGCAGACTTCTGGACTAGATTAAGATGATGAGTCCTGTATTTTGCCTAGGAGAGAAAAGGGAAATTTTCTTTGGTCATAAATAACATCATTTAGGACTTTCACCATGCAATCAGTATTCTCCAAGTATGTCAAAAGATAAGACCAAATGTCCAAAATCCAGATATTGGTATTAACAGAGGAGGTCTTTAAATAAGTGATTAATATACTCAAGTAAATGGAAGAAGAGATGGGAAAAATACATGATCATGGAGAATTTTACAAGAGAATTGGGCTCTGTGATATAGGAAATCTAAAATGTAAAAAAAGACCTTAAAATAACAATTCAGTGTATGCACACTGCGGTACCACTTCAGACTCACTAGAGTAACTTAGGGGAAAAAAGGCAACAAGCTCAACCGTACCAGTTACATATAACAAGAACTGTACCTCTTATATTATTAGTGTAAGTGGGAAAAGAGCACAACCTCTTTGGAAAACTGTTTAATATTTTATACTGTTAAGCGTAGGCCTACCCTATGACCCGAATAACTGTACTCCTAGTTATTTACTCAAGAAAAGTGAAAATATGTCCGTAAAAACATAAATCATTTTTTTCTAGTTTTTATTTCTAATTTTTCAAATGTTTTCATTAATTGTTTGACTTGGAAAGCCTGAACTCCTGATAAATATCTGGTTTATTTTCCAATACAGGGTACAAAGTCTCTGGAAGTTTTTTATGTAATAAATCACTAGTGAGAATGGTTTTACATGTGAGATGTTTAATACTTCTTTTGTGTATGCTGTTATTCACGTGCTTTCCCCCCTCCCCTTGAAATGTAATGATATTGTTGTCATCTGACAAAAGGTGCTACAATAAAAATGTATTTGTATATGTACGTGTGTTTGGAGTAGGATTGGGAGGCTTGGGAAGTTGTCTAGTGTTGCCTTTTGATAGAATTTTACTTAAATATTTGAAGCAACTTTTCTACTGTTAATGTTTTTCATACTGTAGTTATATAATTTCTTTGTATAACAATTTGAGAATTTAAGGATGTTGGTCTCAGGGAATTCTTTTTTTTTTTTTTAAAGAGAGAGGGACAGAGAGAGAGAGAATCAATTTTATTTACTTTTTCACGTGGCTTTCATTGCTCTGACACCTCGTTACGTACAAGATGCTGGGGTTCAAACCCGTGTCCTTGTGCATGCCAGGCAAGCACTGTAACTACTAAGCCACTGCTCCAGCCCCTGGGAATTCATTGTTATATCTAGGCCACATTTGTCTTACTATCACTTAATTGTTTAGCTATAATTGTGATCTGATTTGAATAAAAAAAATCTTTGAATTCTGTATATCCTTATATAAGCGTTTTACAGGCGCATCAGGTTAAAGACAGAATGGAAATTTAGTTCATATAACTGAAGCTAATATACCCCTACTGAGAGCATTTTATGTCTAACCTAAATCTTCTCATGACATCCCTACACATGGCATAGTCATTGGGGAATTCTTCTTTAGCAATACTACTGACCTTCTTTGAAAGCTTTTCTGCTTAAGGCTTTTATTTTATTGCCATTTCCTGCTGGATAATCTTTTTCTTCTTAGATTTATATTCTTGACCTCAGAAAAAATATGAAAGGCTCTGATTATTACAAGTGTTATCAGAAAGCTGAAATTTTATCTGATAGTTGGCAGATAATTAAAGTTTTGCCTTTTCCTTCTTGAAGAAACTATATCATTTATGTCTTTGTATGGAAGAAATTTATGCCTTGTTTTTATAGAGGTAATGTGATTTAATTTGAATTAAAAAAATTTACTAGCACACAAAAATATTTGTAAATGGGAATAATAACTGCTTTACCTCACTCAGTTATTATGAGAATTAAGCAAAGTTGTTTCGTTAGTTTATTGAGCAGATATTTATTTATCTTCTATTATTTAGGAGGTATAAGAAACAAAAGGCATGATCCCAATCTTCAAGGAACTTACTAAATAAATAAATAAATTTGACTACGAAATAAATTAGCCCTAAATAAATTAATACAGAAAAAGATAAATAAGTAGAGCATTGTAATACTTTATATTAAGTCCCAGCTCTGCTACCTGACAGCTGTGTAACTTTGGGAAAGGTACCTCTGCAAGCCTCATTTTCTCCTTTACAAAATAAGGGTAATAATGCTACTTACCACATAAAGTTGCTGTGAGGAGTAAATGAGATAATATATAAATGTGGTTGAAGCAGTATGTAAATGTGCTTAACATATCTGGCACATAGTATATGTTCAATAAATGTTAGTTTATTAGAAGAAAAAAATATAAGAATACGTGGGAGCACAGAGAATATAGTTTGAAACCAAACTTGAAAATATGAAGCGGGGCTGGAGTGGTGGCTCAGGGATTACAGCGCTTGCTTGGCATGTGTGAGGACACATATTCAAACCTCACCACCATGTACACAATGAAGTGTTGGAGCAACGAAAGCCACATGAAAAACTAAATAAAATTGATTCTCTCTTTCTCTCTCAATGTCCCTCTCTCTCTTAGAAAAAAAGAAAGAAAGAAAAGTTTTACATAAAGAAAAGATCATAAAGAGATTAGTGGGTATGAAGAAGGAAGTTGAACATCATCCTGAAAACAGGAGCCCAACTAGAGGCACTGAGGGAATACAGATGACTAAATGTTAGTTAGGAGGTTATTAAAATAATATACTTAGAAAAGAGAGTGAAATTAATTTTTTAAAACATATATTGGATCCTTGCTGTGTGTCCACTGCTTTCCATAGATTATCATCTCGTTTAATCAATACAGTAATCCTGCAGGGTAATAGTAGCTACCATTTACTGAGTGTTTGCAGTGTACTAGGCATAATGTTGAGTGCTTTAGAGACATTAGCCCATTTAATTATTTCAGTAACCTTATAAGGCAAATTTTATTATTCTTTTATTTTACAAATGGGCAAATGAGCTTCAGAGAAATTAAGTAATGGAATTTAATCTCATATTTGACTCCATCACCTAAATTTTTGAAGTCTGAAATACGTCCTGTCACATAAGTCAAGGCCAAGGTGGCAAAGAATGGGAAGCAGTTTTAAGAGAAAAACTGTTAAGAGATTTAATAGTATTTTGTCTGAGGGAAACTTCAGGATAAATGCCTGATTTATGTTTTTTGCTACCAGACAAGTGGGGTGCTCCAACAGATTTGCAGAAAGGAGATGGGGGAGAAGATAAATTTAGATTGAGGCATATTGGGTTTGAGGTCCTTAAAGGAAATCCAAGTAGAAAGTCCAGAAGGAAATAGTTAATTATTCTTAATAGTGATTTCTGACATCACTAAAGAATAATACTGTCGGAATTAGGAAATCTGGAGACAGAAACAAGACCATCAGACAGAGGTTTAAACTGTACTAGATTACACCTTAATCCTGTTGTGTCAAAGAAGCAGATTTTTTCTGCCTGCTTGACAAGTTGTTTTTCTGACAGAGCACCTCTTTGACTACCAATATAAATAAACCTGTTTCATATTGTTCACAAAGAATTCATGGAGTCAAAAGATAGCCCTCAATTTTGGTTCTTCTCCATTTTAGTTAACTTTGTAAAGGATTAGTGGTATGGTTTTATCATATGGAAGAAGACTGAAAAACATGAAGGGTTTATAAGTTGTTGAAATTAAGGGAATGTATTTTTATATTTTTTTATAAATAGTTTCCCAGTGATACCATTTTGTTTTCAGGATTCTCTTTGAAAAACAAATATTGGTGTCTGTTGTTGAGTTGTGCAGGATATCTAGAATATTAAGTTTATAAACCAATTGGCAATCTCTTACATTCTCATGTCTCTTTTATTGAAAATATGTCTCTGGTTTCAAAATACCTTTTAGTATAACCAGAGATGTATTAGAATAGTATTTATATCATTACTTTGGGGAAAACAAATGTATTGACATGTTGATTTGTGATCTAGTTTAGTTTCTATTGTGTATCAGTGGAAGGTATATTTACATAAGAGAAGAGCAGAAACTTGTTTATAGAGTAATTATTTATATAATTAAAATTATATATTTATATAAAAATAAAATAAAATTATATATAATTTAAATTAAAATTAAATATTTGTATAATTATTTATATTAACTTTGTTAGCACTCTCATTTTGAATTTTATAGTCCTTTGTAAACTTAAGAATAAACTGAGAATCTGACCAAAGCTGTGAATTCTTTTCCCAAGAAAATTCCTGTAGATTGAATTGCAAAGGAGACAGAGTGATGGTTCAGAGAGGTATATGAGGTATATGAGGAAGTCCAGGGAAAAATATTGTGTCACAGAGGCTGAGGAAAAGGAAAATTTCAAGAAGGAAGAAGTAGTTAACAATGTTAAATATTTCTAAGAGGGCAAATAAAATGAAGAAAATGCTCCCTCAGTGTTTCCTAACCTTCATTATCATTCTTCTACAGGGCTTTTTAAAGACTTTTTTTGTCCAGATTACACCCCTAAATTTTTAATACACAGATATAATGCATTTCAATTTATGTACTATAGCTTTTTGGAAGGCCACAAGGTATTGTCATACCTAAGAATTTTTGGGGCTCCTTGGAAACAACATTACCCCTGTTGAGAATGCACATACTCAATGGATTAAATTACTTGTAGCCTGTCAGTGACTCGAGAGAGAACAGTTTTGGCAGAATGATATATCTTATGGCTACTTTGAGTTGATAAAGAAGTACGAAACTAAAGATAGAAATCTAGATAACTCTCTCGTGATGTTTGATTACAAGGAGAAGAATAGCTATGAGGAGAGAGAGGGACTGATTTCATCATTTCAAGAAACTGACTGTCCTATTACCAAGACTTAAAAACAATGCTCTTAGTTTTAGAGAATAATTGGTATAGAGAATTATTCTGGGAAGTAAGAATTTCCTATGAAATTCTTTATACTACTGCTTGTAGTGTCCAAATTAAAACATTTTGAATTTGATGGTTTATCTTTTCTGTCATCCATTTATATTTCATCATTGAAAACCTCAGTGTGGTTCATTACATTTGCCTTTTTCACAGAGTCAGGAGTTATTAAACTTAACAAATATGAATGTTTCAGAATACTTTATTGGCTCTCTTTGGAATAAGATCTCTGTGTTTGTAGATTCCAGCAAAGAGCAACTGTGATCTTAGGTTCAGCTTTTAAATTCTGTACTCTTTTGAACTTTCCCTTTCATTCTTTAGCTGATTTTAAGAGAGCAAGGCAACATATATTTTAAAGTCAATTGTAAAATGTGTCTGTGCCTATTTTGGCCTTTTTCCACATAACCTTTCTCAAATTCCTAGCACACTGCCTTATATGCCTTTAAATCTTGATAAAAAGATATCCCTCTTCCCAGGTCACAATAATGAGATTTCTCACCTCCACCCTATTACAATTTTATGTTTAACTTGAGTTTGAATTATACCATAAAACTACTTTTATGTTCCATACTCTTTAAGAAATACTCAATTTAGATTTACAATTGTAGCTTAGAAAATACTAGCAAGTATGGGAGGGCAGTTGTAACATAATATTTGCGTAAAGTGGCCTTCTCTCTCCGGGAGGTGCCCAGTGCTTACCTGTCAGAATATGGGCAAATTTGATTCCACAACTATCATGACTCACCTGATCTTTCAGCCTTTGTAGGATGTCTTCCAGATTTTTAACTTATACCTTGTTAATCTAACAAAATGGAAGATTAATTGCTCTGGAGTTGATAACCTACTACAAATGAATGGAAACCCATAATTTTCAGTAGCATATGCTTTATTGAACAGGTATGAGTGAGAGTTAGTCTCACAGTATTATTTGGGAAACAGCTTATTTGTTTCAAGGTAATTTTTAGAACTTGGCCTTGTCAACTTGTGTTTATAAATTCTAGTCTTGAATCAATCATATTATTTTTGTTGGTTCTGGGAATTGAACCCAGAGCCTTGCAGATGCCCTCAAACAGCATCACATGGTTACAGGGAAATTTTTCATGAAAGAAGTGTCAGCTGATGTGGCACATCTCATTAGTGTCTTATTTTATGAAATTGCTACAGTTTAAGAAATTGCTGAGCTACAGCAAGTCATACTGTTTCACAAAAGCTCTTGTGCTTTTTCATGGTTTTGTCACTGCTTTCTGCTCATAAGGGATTTTTAAAGGGTATAATTAAGATTTGTATATTTAAAGTACAAAATGCGGTAAGTTTTGACATATATATACACACATGAAACCACCAACATAGTTATAATAGTAAATACATCTGGGGCTGGAGCGATGGCTTGGTGGTTACGGCGCTTGCCTGGCATGCACGAGTACACGACGTACACAATAAAGTGTCTGAGTAATGAAGGTTACTTGAAAAACTAAATAAAAATTGCTTCTCTCTTTCTCTCTCTCTCACTGTTCCCTCTTTCTTTAAAAAAAAAAAAATAGTAAATACATCTGTCATCTCCAGAAGCTTTCTCATGCATCTTTACCAAGAAGCCACTCCTTTCTGCTTTCTCTACTGTGCCTTCTTCAGGTAATACTGTTTTGCTTTCTGACTATAGATTGGTTTGCATTTTTTAGAGTTAAATACAGGCATACCTTGGAGATATTGTAGGTTCAGTTTCAGGCCGCGGCAATAAAGTGAATAAAGGAATTTTTTTATTTCCCAGTGCATGTTTAAAAGTATGTTTAGGGGCTGGAGCCCTGGCTCAACAGTTACGTTGCTTGCCTGTCATGCACCAGGACACGGCTTTGAACCCAAGCATCTTGTACACAACAAAATGCCAGAGCAATGAAAGACACATGAAAAATTAAAATAAAACTGATTCTTTCTCTCACTATCCCTCTCTCTCTTAAAAAAAAAAAAGAAAAAAAACTTTATATTATATGGTGGTCTCTTAAGTCTGCAATAACATTATGTTTAAAACATGTATATACTTTGATCATCTGAACCTTCACCAAGTCATAATCATTTTGCTGGTGGAGCATCTTGTCTCAGCGTCAATAGTTGCTGACTGATCGAGGTGGTGGTTTGCTGAAGGTTGGGGGGTGGCATAGCAGTTTTTGAAATAAAACCATAATGCACTTTACTACATCAGTTGGTTCTTCTTTTCATAAAAGATTTCCCTGTAGCAATGTGATGCTGTTTGATAGCATTTCACCCACGCTAGAACTTCTCTGAAGAGGCTGGAGTTGTGGCTCAGCAGTTACAGCACTTGCCTGGCATGTGTAAGGACCCCAGTTCAAACTCCACTACCACATCCACAACTAAGTGATGGAGAAACAAAAACTAGATGAAAAAATAAATAAAATTGGTTCTCTCTCTCTCTCTCTCACTCTCCATCTTAAAAAAAATAAAGAACTTCTTTGAAGATTGTAGTCTGTTCTCTTAAACCCTGCCACTGGTTTATCAACTAAATTTTTATAATATTCTTAAAGTCTTTATTGTCTTTTCAACACTGTAGGCAACATCTGCAGTAGGAGTATATTCTAGTTCAGGAAACCATTTTCTTTGCTCATTCGTGGGAAGCAATTCCTCATCTGTTAAAGGTTTATGATGAGATTGCAGCAATTCAGTCATATCTTCAAGGCTTCACTTGTAGTTCTCTTGCTATTTCTACCATATCTGTGGTTACTTCCTCCACTGAAGTCTTAAATCCTTAAATATCAACCACAAAAGCTGTGATCAACTTCTTCCAAGCTCCTATTAATGTTGATATTTTGACCTTCTCCCATGAATCATAAATGCTCTTAGTGGCATCTAAAATTGTGACTCCTTTACAGAGGGTTTTACAATTTACTTTGCCCCATCCATCAAAGGAATCAGTATATTTGACACCTATAACTTAAAAATGTATTTTGTAAATAATAAGACTTAAAAGTTGGAATTCTTCCCTGTGCAGTAGAATGGATGTTATATAGTAAGCATTAAAATAGCATCAATCTTATTCATCTCCATGAGAGTTCAAGGATGACCAGGTGCTTTGTCAGTGAGCCATACTATTTTGAAAGGAATCTTTTTCTCTGATCTATAGGTCTCAACAGTGGGCTTAAAATATTCAGTAAGCCATATTATAAACAGACATGCCAGTATCTAGACTTTTTTCTATTTACAGAACACAGGAAGAGTAAACTTGGTATGTTCTTAAGGGACCTAGGATTTTCAGAATGGTAGATGAGCATTGGCTTCAATATAAGTCACAAGCTGCCTTAGCCCTTAACAAGATAGTCAACATGTCCTTTGAAACTTTGAAACCAGACATTAATTTCTCTTTAGCAATGGAAGTCCTAGATGGCATCTTCTTTCAATAAAGGCAATTTTGTCTACGTTGAAAACCTGTTGTTTAGTGCAGCCATTGTCATCAGTTAGCTAGCTCCTATATAACTTATTACAGCTTCTACATCAGCACCTGCTAGTTCACATTGCATTTATTATGTTATGGAGATGATTTCTTTTCTTACACCTCATAAAACAATCTCTGTTAGCCTCAGACTTTCTTCTACAGCTTCCTAGATTAGGCTTCGGTCTACTGGAACTTTCCTGGTAGCTTGATCTTCTATATAGATCACTCAAACTTCTTCATATCAGTAGTAAGGCTGTTTCATTTTATCACTCATGTGTTCACTGAGGTAGCACTTTTAATTTCCTTCAAGAACTTCTCCTTTGCATTCACAGCTTTATTGTTGGGGGCAGGAGGCCTACCTTTCAGCTTGTTTCAGCTTTTGACATGCCTTCACCAAATTTAATCATTTCTCTCTCTTGGTGTTTTTTGTTTGTTTGTTTGTACCAGGGATTGAATCCAGGGGTACTTAACCAACCACTGAGCCACATCCCCAACCCTTTTTTATTTTTTTATTTTGAGACAGGGTCTTGCTAAGTTGCTTAGGGCCTTAAGTTTGCTCAGGCTGGCCTTGTGATCCTCCTGCTTCGGCCTCCTGAGCTTCTGGGATTCATTTCTAGCTCTTGATTTAAAATGAGGTATTTGACTTTTCACTTAAACACATAGAGGTCATTTAAGGACTTTTAGCTGGCCTAATTCCCTTTTTGTTACATCTCAGAGGCCTAAAGAGAGGAAGAGGAACACATATATTTATCAGTCAGAACACATTTATCAATTAAGTTCATTGTCTTACATGGGTATGGTTCATGACACCCCAAAAATAGTTACAGTAGTAAAAACAGAGATCTTTGATCACAGATCACCATAATAGATATGATAATAATGAGAAAGTTTGAAATATTGCAAGTTACCAAGATGTGATGCAGAGACAAGTTAGCACATACTATTGGAAAATGGTGCTGATGGAGTTGCTTGATACAGCTCAGTTGCAAACTTTCAATTTTTAAAAAGTGTTGTAGTTGAGAAGCACAATAAAGCAAGATAAAACAAGATATGCCTATCAGTGTGTACTCTTGTGCCCGCTCCTTTTACTCAGTTGGATTATTTTGAGATTTGTCGTTATTGTGTCTATCAAGAATTTATTCTTTGTAGATGCCAAATAGTATTCTATTGTATGGATACACCGCAGTCTGTTTATTCATTTGTAGATTGATGCACATTTGGGTTGTTCCTAGTTTTTGACTATAAATAAAGCTCCAGTGAAATTTGTGTATAAGTCTTTGTATAGGCATAATCTGGCTTATATAAATACCTGGGAATAGAAAGCCTGGCTTTTTTGGTAGACGTGTATTTCAGTTTTAAAAAGAAGCTATCACGTTGTTTTTTCAAAGTAGTTGTACCATTTTATACTACTACTAGTAGTGTATGAGGGCTCCAGTTTCTTTACATTCTCACCCCAACTGTTATCATCTTAGCTATTTGAATGGTCATTGTGCAGTGGTATCCCACTGTGGTTTTAGTTTCATTTCCCAAATGACTAATGATATTGAGCTTGTTTTCATGTTTTTATTTGCCATCTGTGTATCTTTTGGATTACTGTCTTACTATTGAATTTTAAGAGTCCTTTAATATAATATGGATATAAATCCTTTATCAAATATATGTTTTGCAAAGATCTCCCAGTTTGTGGCTTATTTCTCCATCTTAACATTGTCTTTTAAAGAGTAGAAGTTTACATTTTGACAAACTCCTGTTTCTCAGTTTGTTCTTGTATAGGTTGTGTTTTTGTGTCATATTTAACAAATCTTTGCCTAACCAAAGGTCACAAAGATTTTCTTCTAGAATGATTACCTTTTTAAGTTTTATATTTCGGTCTATAATACAGTTTGAGTTAATTTTCATACATGGCACAAGGTTATTTTTGTGTGTTGAAAAGGCTGTATTATTTTCCTACTGCATTGCTTTTGTGTGTTTCTCAAAAATCTGCTCAACAAATAGTATAAAGGAAGATTGATAAGTTAGATTTTATCAAAATCAAAAACAACAGTAAAGTGAAAAGACAATTATGAAATGGTAGAAAATATTTGCAAATCTATATCTGATAAGGGATATACATATCCAGAATATTTGTCTACTCAATAATAAAAGAAAACATTTAATTTAAAAGTGGGCAAGGGGCTAGACATATATAGCTCAGTAGTAGAGTGCCTACCTAGCATGTGCAGGGCTGTTTATCCCCAGCACTGAAAAAAAAAAAAAAGCAGACAAGGATTTAAATTGATATTTCTCCCAGGAAAACATAGAAATGGCTGATATGCACATGAAAAGATACTCAATATTATTAGAATGGAAATCGAAACTATAAGATACCAATTCACAACCACTAGAATATAATAAATAAAGCATAAATAGCAAATATTGGTCAGGATATGGAGGAATTTATCCTCATACATTGTTAGTGCACTTTGAAAACTAGTATCCACAATGTCAGAAAACTGATGAGTAGAAAAAATAACATAGCATAGACATACAATGGAATACAGCAATAAAAATGAAAGAAGTACTACTATAAATGGATAGACTTCAAAACATTATGCCACATATTGGATAATCCCATTTATATGAAATGTCTAGCTAAGGTAGATCAATAGAAACAGAAAAATTAGTGCTTGCCTAGGTCTGTGGAGAATGACTACTCATTGGCACAAGATGTCTTTTTGGAATGATGAAAATGTTCTCTAATTACATTATAATGGTAAAGAAGTTCATGGTATGTAAATTATACCTCAGTAAAGCTGTTTGAAAATGAATTATCTATATGTGTATGAGGGGTTATTTCTGACTTTCTCTTCTGTTCCATCAGTCTGTCTCTCTTCACATTAATACCATGAGATTCTGATTAGTGCAGTTATATAATAATGCTTGAAATCAGATACTATTAGATTTCCAATATTTTCCTTTCAGTTATCTTGGGTATTCTAAGCCCTTTGCATTTTCATGTGAATTTTTAAAAATCAGTGTTTCAATTTCCACAAGAAAGCCTTGGATTTTAGTTGGGATTATGTTCAATCTAGAAGGGAAATTTAGTACTGATATTATAACAACAATGAGTCTTCCATCCTATTATCAGGTATATCTCTCCTTTTATATAGCTCTTTAATTTTCCTCAGCAATATTTTATGATTCTCAGTATATAGGGCATTCATATCTTTTGTCACATCTATCCCTAAGTATCTCATATTTTTTATTATTGTAAATGGTACTGTATTTAAATTTCAATTTATTATTTTTAACAAGTAATTTAAAGTGAAACACTTCTTTTTTTATTTTTAGAGAGAAGGATAATGAGAGAGAAAGAGAGAATCAATTTTATTTAGTTTTTTCATGTGGCTTTTGTTGCTCTAACACTTCATTGTGTATGTGGTGCTGGGGTTTGAATTCATGTCCTCACACGTGCCAGGCAAGTGTGGTAACCGCTGAGCCATCACCACTCCAGCCCTTATATTTCAATTTATGATTATTGGTAGTATATGGAAATGCACAATTGATTTTTAGACATGAATCTTGTGCCCTACAACCTTACTAAACTACTTATAAATTCTTCTGGACGTTTATATAGTGATCATTTTCAAATAAAGACTTTTATTTCAGTCTATAAATTGGATGTATTTTATTTCTTGCCAGATATCACTGGCTAGAACTTCCAGTACAATGCTGAATAGAGATGATGAGAATGGATAGTCCCTGATCTTAGAGAGGATGCACTTAGTCTTTCATCATTAAGTATGCTGTTAGCTGTGGGTTTTTCAAAAAATGCTTTTTATCAAATTAAAGAAATTCACTTTTCTTCCTAGTTTGTTGAGTTTTTTTTATTATTATTAGAAATAGATGGTAGATTTTGTAAAATTCATTTTCTGTTAAGTTAATTATGGTTTTTCTTTTTTTAGTTTAAATCTGAAACTAACTCTCTTCCTTGATAATAATATATTGTCCCTTTAATATGTTGTATGATTTTATTTACTAAAATCTTGTTTAGAATTTTTACAATGTTTTGAGAGGTAATAGCTGGTACTTTTCTTTGTCTAATATCTTTGTAGGTTTTGGTTTCAGACTAATGCTGGCCTCAGAATGAGTTGGGAAATATTCTCTCCTTCAATTTTATTGAAGAGTTTTATATACAACCGGGTTTTTTTATTATTATTATTATTTATTTTTTACTTAAGTATTTGGTAGAATTTGTCAGTAAATCCATCTGATTCTGGACTTCTCATTGTGGAAAAATTATTAATTGCAGTTTCAGTAGTCACTAATATAGGGCTATTTGAATTATCTAAATTTTTCTTGAGTGAGCTTAAGTACTTTGTATGTTTCAAATAATTGGTCATTTCATCTAAGTTGTCAAATTTATTAGCATTATTTATTCTTCTTTTAAATATCTGTAAAATCTATAGTAATATCACCTCTTATTTTTATTGTTCTTTTTTAGACATATATGACATAGCTTAGTATTTTGCCTTCACCAGTTTTTCCTCCCCATAATTCAACTGGTTTGAGATTTATCAATTTTATTAATCTTTTGAAATAATTAATTTTTTGGTTCATTAATCTTTTCTACCATTTTTCTGTTTCCTGTTGTGCTGATTTGTGTTTCAAATCTCTGTTATCTCTTCTGTTTACCTTGGGCTTAATTTCTTCAATGAGTTGAATTCTTTTGAATTTATTGATTTTTGTTTTATGGCCCAGAGTATTGTCTGCCTTGGTAAATGTTCCAAGTTTAAGAGCCTTATGATGTATATTTTGCTCTTCTGTAAATGTTGTAGTGTTCTATAAATGTCCATTAGGTTGAATCGGTTAATGTTAGTCATCTCTACTGTAGCTTTACATTTTTCTACCCACTTATTCTATTAGTAATTAAGGAAAGGGTATTGAAAATAGTGCCTGTAACTGAATTTGTTTGTATCTCCTTCTAGTTATATCAGTCTTTTTTTTTTTAATTTCAGAGATCTGTTTTCAGGTACATAAATATTTGGGAGTGTTATGTTTCTTTTGTCAACAGTTAATATTCTTTACCCCTGATAATTTTATTTGATCTGAAATCATTTGGTACGTACACATACATGTACATATATATGCATGTGTAATACATATATGTGTATGATGTTTGTGTGTGTATATTACTAAACTTTTAACTAGTCTGGCATGGTATATCTTTTCTTCTACCCTCTATTTATTTTTTAATAGTGAGGGACAGAGAGTGAAAGAATCAGTTCTACTTAGTTCTTCAGGTGTGTTTTGTTGTTCCTACATTTCATTGTGTACAGAAAGCTAGGGTTTGAACCTGCGTCCTCATGCATTCCAGGCAAGCACCTTTACCACTGAGCCACTGCTCCAGCCCCATCTACCCTTTTATTTTAACCCATTTGTACCTTTATATTTAAAATAGATTCTTGTCCACAATGTATAGTCAGTCAGATCTTGACTTCTTGCCATATCTGACAATCTCTTCTTTTTAATTGGAATGTTTAGACCATTTTACATTTAATATGATTATCAATAGGTTTAGATGTGAGTATATCAACTTGCTATTTGTTTTCTGTTGTTCCACCTGTTCTTTTTCCCTTTTTCTGGCTTCTTTTGAATTTCTTTTCAATTTTTATGATTTCATTTTATCTGCTTTATTGGCATATTAGTTGTAACTCTTTGTTATTTTGTTGAATGTTTGAGGGTTTATACTATACATCACTAACTTTGCACAGTCTACTTTCCAATGATATTGCACCACTTCGTGTATAGTATAGCACTCTTACAATAATATATTTTCATTTTCCCATTGTATCCTTTATATTCTTCTTATCATGCATTTCACTTTTTACATGCAAGCTGCATTGTTATTGTTTTGGGTTAAACAGCCAATTATTGCTTACAGAGATTCAAATAATGAGAAAAATCATAAATTTTTGAACCTATAGTATCATTTTCTTTTTCCCAAAGTATATCTTTTTTTTTTTTTTTTTAAGAGA
>PVKS010023800.1:0-23992 GCA_004027875.1 Aplodontia rufa | reverse complement strand
TGCATTTGTTCTTAAATTAGAATTATCCCAACATCACCCCCACCCCAGTCTCTTGATTCTTCTATATTTTGCCCCTACAAGCCATATAAATGCTTAGATTATGAATTTTCCAGAATTAAATGATTATATAAGTATTATTTGGATTCTCAGGGGGTAAAGAGTATGCTACAATGTTGTATCCATAGATTCCTCCCTATCCTTCCTCCTTCTTTTCTCCCTCCACTTATCTCCTCCCCCTCCCCATCAAATGATTTTTAATAAGGATGCAAAGACAGTTAATGGGGAAAATAGTCTTTTCAACAATGGTGCAGGGGCAACTGGACATCTACCTAAAACAATGGAATTGGATCCCTCTCTCACACCATGTGCGGCAGTTAACTCAAAATGGATCAGAGACCTCAATGTAAGAGCTAAAACCATAAAACTCTTGGAAAAAAACATATATGTAAATCTTTGTGACCTTGGGTAACACAATAGTTTCTTAGAAAAGATATCAATGACTTAAGCAAGAACTATAAAAGGTAAATTCAACATCACTAAAAGTAAAAGCTTTTATGTTGTAACGGACATCAAGAAAGTGAAAAGACAACCCAAAGAAGGGAAAAATATTTTCAATTCACTTATCTGTTAAGGAACTCATCTAGAATGTACAGAGAACTCTTACAACTCAATAATAAAAAGACAACCTAATGAAAAAGCAGGCAAAGACCGCTGGGGATTTAGCTTGGTGGTAGAGTGCTTGCTAAGCATGTGTGAGGTCCTGGGTCGATCCCTGGTAGCAGCAGCAGCACTACACTACACACACACACACACACACACACACAAAATCTTATAGACATTTCTTCAAAGAAAATATGTAAGTGGGCAAAAATCACTTGAAAAGATGCTCAACATTATTAGCCATTGGGGAAATGCAAATGAAAGTCACAATATCATTTCACAAGCAATAGGATGGCTATAATAAAAAAGAGCTAATCATCAGTGTTGAGGGTGTGGAGAAATTGGAACCTTCACACATTGCTGGTGGGAACATAAAATGGTAAAACTCCTTTGGAAAACTGGTAGTTTCTCAAAATGTTAATGGAGTTACCATATGGCCTGAAATTCCACTCTTAAGTAGATACCCAAGAAAAAGGAAAGCATATGTCCACCAGAAAGCTTGTAAACAGGGGTTGGAACTCAGAGGTAGAGCACTTGCTTGGCATTTGCAAGGACCTGGGTTCGAACTCCAAGACCACATATACAACTAAGTGTCAGGAAACCTAGAACCAGATGAAAAAAAAATAGTTTCTCTCTCTCTCTTAAAAAGCAAATACAGCAGCATTATTAATAATAACCCAAAGTGGAACGACCAAAATGTCTAAATGGGGTATATATATAAATGCAATATGATTTGGCCCTAAGAAGACTCGAAGTCCTGATATAAACTGTAACATGAACGAACCTTGAAAATGCAACACAAAAGAAGCCAGCTACTAAGAACCACGTGTTGTATGATTCCATTTACATGAAATGCTTAGAATGGGCAGATCCCAAGAGACAAAGGGCTTAGGAGTTTGTTGAGAAGGAAAAAGGGGAATGAAATCTAAATGATCTGGGCTTCTTTTAGGGCAGGTGATGAAAATATTCTGGAACTAGAAAGGATGGTAGTGATAGATAGTGGTAATGGTTGTGCAACTTTGTGATTATATTAAGAACCTTTGAGAAAATGTATATACTTAAAAGTGGTATGTAAATTACATATATAGCTTTTTTAAAAAAAAGCTTAGACTCTGATTGGCCCATTCCCTGTCCGTTGTGTAGTCGTGGTCCAATCAGTTCTGCTGGACAGAAGGGGAATCAAACATGACTGCTGTGGTCGCCTCTCTTTGTGGGAGGGGTTAGTTCTTAGAGTAGGAGGATGGGCTGTGGGTTGTGCAGACATCACAAGAGGTTGTAGCAAGGCATCCTCACTTCCCTGGGGGTAAAAAAGATCAGTTCCCACTTCCCTCTCCCCACCATTGGCTGTAGCTCATCTAGATGTAGTCTATTGAGTTCTCTGCAGAGCAGTGAACATTCCTGGTCTGTGGTCCTTGCTCCCTTACTACCTTGCTTTCCTACCCGAGGACCTGGTGTCCATGACTCCCAGTCGGCCAGGTAACTGCTGAAGATGGGAATCTGGCCCCACCATCATTAGGCACTGACTGTGTGCTTCCTGGACACTTTGCGACCACTTCATGTAGTAGGGCACCATTGCTTTCTGCGTTTTAGAGATGGGAAAATTTAGAGATGAGGTTAGGGAACTTGTTCCAGGTCCTCAGCAAGTAAGTTAGGGAATTGGGATTGGAACCCGGCCTGTGCTTGGCTCTGTCCAGGGTGGAGCTGAGTGGTTCTCAGCACCTGCTTCCCTACCCTGCTTTCCTGCTTTCCTTTCCTTATGTGCCTAGGGGCTGAATGTTTGAGTCCTTGCTAACAGAAAGCACCTCTGCCTCAGCGCTGGGCTCTAGGGCTGATCCCCCTCTCCAGGACCAGGTTGAGAGAGGCCTGTGATGCCTGAATGAAGAAGACTGCTAAGGGCAAGGGGTTATTTAACTGCACTGAGGTCCAGGGAACACAGAGTCATGCAGAAGCATGGAAACAGGGGTGGTGGCAGTGCCACGTAGGGGAGAGAAGTGGGGGTTAGCAGGCATAGGTTGTAGCCTCAGGCTAACAAATGGGTGAGTCATTAACCTCTCTGGGTCTCAGTTTCCTCATCTGTGAAAGGGAGGGATGGGCTGTTGAACAAGCTGCTCCCCTTTAGCTTTTTTTTTTTTTTTTTTTTTTAAGAGAAGGACAGTGAGAGAGAGAGATAGAGACAGAGAGGATCAATTTTTATTGAGGTTTTCATTGCTCTGACACTTAGTTGTGTACGTGGGTGCTGGGGTTTGAACCTGTGTACTTGTGAATGCCGGGTGTAACTGCTGAGCCACTGCTCCAGCCCCTCCCCTTTAGCTTTTACATACTGGCTTTTGTGCACAGCTTATGTCCCTTTGCATTTCTTCCAGAACCTTGTCTGAGATGGTAGGTGCTCACTTGCTCAGTAAGTGAAAGCAAGCCTGCAAGAATTCTTTGAGAGCAGGGACTCTGCACCCTTCATCTCTGGCTCGCTAAGGCCTAACGGAGAGCTGGTACAAAGCAGGTTCTCGGTCTGCATTTGCTGAGTGAAGCGTGGTCCACCATGCTTACCCATCTTATGCCGGTAGAAGAATGGAGAGAAGGCTGAGGCAGGTGGAGGGATGCAGGTGGAGGGAAAGAGGCAGGATCGGCATAGAGGCAGGATCAGCATATGGGCCTCTGCCTTGCTCCATCCCGCTCTGGAGTCCTGCTTGGGCCAAGGTCCCTGTCTGCAGTCAGACAGTCATAGATTAGTTTTACTCAGAGAGCCCAGGCTGGCAGGGCCAGATGTCTGGGGTTTTCTCAGGGATAGCTCTAAAGCAATGTCCAGAGGGTGAGGACCCAAGCTGGGAGCCTCAGATACTTTCCTCTGCTCCCTGTCCTCCTTCATCAGGGACCCCTGCTTCTTTGTGTGTGTCTCTGTGTGTGTATGTCTGTCAGTCTGACTGCTACAGGGCTCCAGCCACCTGAAATGATTGTTGTGTGTGGGGACCAGCCACAGGGACTGAATGAGCATGGGGATGCTTCAGCGCAGCCTGTCTCCACTGCCGGGGACACACCTGAAGGTGGGGAGGGACCTAGAATTCATTGCCTTGTAAGAAAAAGAATCTAACTTTTTCACTGATGGTCCTGGCTCTTCCCTGGAAATGGCATCCCTGGTAAGGAGATAGCATGTGATGGGACTGGGGTGTGACTGTGTCCTTGGATTTCTTCCTCAGGGGAGGAAATAGCCTGCCTGGAGGAGCTAAGAGCCTGGCTGGAGGCAGCAATTCGACTGTATCATGCTTTGGCCAGAAGACACCACATAGCCACTTTAGGGGTGCCTAAAGTGTCTGACTTAACCAGCTAAGATTTCAATATCCTGTTAGTAACGAGGTGGCGGGGGCTGGTGTGGTGGCTCAGCAGTTACAGTACTTGCCTGGCATGCTCGAGGACGCGAGTTCAAACCCCAGCACCATGTATACAACGAAGTTTTGGAGCAATGAAAGCCACATGAATAAACTAGATAAAATTGATTCTCTTAAAAAAAAAAGAAAGAAAGAAAGAAAGAAAGAAATAAGATGGCCACACAGGGCAGGAGCAGGCAGTGTTTCAGTGTAGCTCCCCCTGGCCTCTGCAGTCCCCGAGGGCAGCTGCTGGAGATACTGTCTATGCACTATGAAGCTCTTTCCTGCTCTGCTGCAGTCTCTAAACTCAGGGTTTCTGTCACCAGAAGGGACAATTACAAGCAAAATCTCGGTGATTCTTTGCCCACATCGCTCCTGGATTAGCCAGCCACATTCTCATCTGAGGGGGTGAGAGCTGAGTCAATGCTCTGATGTCTGGGCACTGAATGTGTCTCCAGCTTAAGAAAACCCATTCCTCTATAGGACACCCCCTTGATTCCAATATGGTGGCTCTTCTTGTGCATTGAGCCATCATCACCAATTCATTTCTTTCCCTTGGCCACCAGGGCTTTGTTCATCACAGATCATATGGCCAAAATGTTTTAGAACCTTTTGGGACTGACTCATCTTAACTCCTCTCCTACGTACCTAGGGCATCCTAGGGCATCTGCTGAGAGTTTCCTGGGGTTATCAAGGACATGGGGAGCTAGATTTTTTTTTTTTTTTTTTGTGGGGAGAAAGCTGAGTCAGTTCAACTAATATTTACTGGGCACTTACATTCCAAGCCCAGTGCCTGGGGCTGAGGGATGGAGTGAGGAGAGAGATGAAAAAGTCTCTGCTCATGACAGCAGACTGACACATGGACAGTTGTCGGGGACCGTGGTAGGTTCTACAATGCCCTCTCCTCCTGGAGGCATGGGCAGCCGGAGCAGTCTCCTCTCCACGGGTGTGTAAGGTCAGTGGGAGAAGGGAGGAGCTCAGGGAGCCTCAATGTGAAGCCAGTAAGGGCAGAGCGGCTCTGGTGGGTGGACCTGGGACTGTTATTCATGACAGACAGAAAATGGGGGCAGAGTTGGGGCAGGCTGGGCTGTGCAGAGGGCTGAGTTGCTAGATGGGCTTCTGGCCAGGGGAGGAAGGCACTGCAGGAGTTACAGGGTTGGGGCTTTGGAGGAGGTGGACCCTCCAACTGGAGCTGTTTTGGAAGTGGAGGCTGAGGGAGTTGGGGGTGGTCAAGGCGATGACTTTCAGGTTTCCAGGTGAGTCCTAGGTGGATGCTCATCCCATTCACAGAGCTGGGGAACTCCGGAACTGGGGAAATTTGGGGAAGGAAGGCTATGAATATGAATATAAAACCTCCCCTCTCAACTCTCGCTCCTGTGTAGCTGTTTTTTGATCCTGACCTTTGAGAGAATAGGGAAGAGGATCTGCCTCTGGAGGGTTGGGAGAGCCCATCGGTGATCTGTAGTGTTGGTGGTGGGCAGTGCCCTCTTCCTGGTCCTGCAGGCACAGCTGGATGAACCTGGCTCTGGCTTCCACCCTGCTCAGCTTCTGGAGTACCTTTGGCAGGTGAGCTCCAGATGAGCCCTGCTGTCCTGTGACTGATAGCTGGTGCTCCAGATGGCGCCCAGGGGAGTGTGTCTGTTTCTGCACGCAGCGTCAGACCCAGGGTCACTGTCTTCTTCAGGATGGACCTGGAGCTTGAGAGCAGCGTTGGGGTATGTCAGCATGAGTATGCACTGGTCTGTGCAGGTGGATGTGAGCTTTAAGGGCCCATGTGGGTGCTGTGTGGTGCCTTTTTTGGCTTTAGCAAGTTCCTATGGTAACCACGAACATGTCTGTTTTGGGATTTAGAGTCTGGGGCGTGAGTGGCTACAGGGAGAAGAAAGGCGGGCGGGTGCTTAGCTGGCAATTGGGCTGTGTCCTGATTTCTTTGCTAGGCACTGGGGACATACCTGGAGGTGGCATTTGCTAGGCGGCAAGGTCTGCAAACTCCAGGGGACCTGTGTGCTCCCGGCCCTCATCCAGTTTGATCCCACCATGCCCAGGAAGCCCTGGTGAGTCCTGTTCTGATTTCTGGGTGGACAGATAGCTCCCCAGGACTCAACCAGGTCTGGTAGGTGTCTGCTGATGGGCAGGCAAGGAGCAACTGGCAGCCCTGGCCAGTAGGTCCTGAGGATTGGTGCTCCTGTGAGATAGGTGTGGGATATAGGCAGGAGAGGCTCTGCTTACACCTGGAGCCCTGTGAGGGTATTCTCCATGGGGTTGGTGGAGCTGGTGGACTAGAATGACACAGCTAACTGAATGCAGGGGGCGAGGATAGGAGGTGTAGAGGAGAGTGCCTGCTGGTCACCTATGTCCCGCCCAGGCCCAGCCAGCCCTAGGGGTTCTCTCTCCTCATTCAGCTCTCTGAATCCTTGCATGGCTCAGGTTTCAGGCCATCCACTTGGGCTTTCTCATAGGTCTCCCAGGCCCAGCGCCCTGTTGGATGGGAGACTCACAGTCTGGTGGAAGAGGGGCCCAGAGAACTCTGTTGGGCTTAGCAGGGCCTGGATTTTACTAGGGCTGGGGAAGAATTGCTCCTGCTGGGCTTTGGAGAATGGCCTTTGACACTCCAGCCTCTACATCCCTTGTGGACCCTCCATGTGTCAGCATGTCCCCTTTCCGGCTACCAATGGGACAGGGACCCAATCAACACTGAGAGGTCATATAGAGAGGCATTGGAGTCTGGGAGCAGATGGTGCCTGCCTTCTTCTACCACTTCCTCCTGATGGCTCCTCTGGGAGTAGGGGTTGGGAGTATCAGGAGGGTACTCCGAGGGCTAGATTGTGGTAGGAGGGCTCTTCACCCAGAAGCTGTCCCTTCTGTCTGCGAGGGGCATTGATGAGGCTCTGCTGGGATAGCCAGGCAAGCAAAAGGAATTTCTGGGTCAGGCTACGGGTCTGTGGTCCTGGTGAAGGCCACAGGGAGCAAGGACATGGATGTTCTGTGCTTTGTCTGGATCGTTTAGGCCTTCCTGGGAGGCAGAGTCCAGAGTTTAATCCTTGGGAGTTACTGGGAGAGGTGAGGCTTCAAGAGAGACCCTCAGATCTCTGGAGTCTTTTGAATCTTAGAGCTTGAAACAAAATATTTCGAAGTAGCCATTATGTGAATTTCCTGTGCCCCTGAAACTAGTCACTCAGCTTAAGCTTTGTTATCTCTAGTGATGGGGAACTCATTACCTTGTAAGGGAGCCTATTCTGTAGTATATAGCTCTGCTTGTTCAAAGCTCACCATTATTTTCCTCTGGAATCTGTCATTGCTTAGCCCAGTCTTATCCCAAACTGCTCCTTAACAAGGTTAATCCTTCTTTCACCTGAGAGCCCTTCAGATACTGGAAGATGGCTCTTGTGCCCTGAGTCTTCTTTTATCTTCCCTTGGATGACCATCCCTTGACTGTTTGGCTGTTTTTAGGATTCTTCAATGTCTGGGCTGATAGGACTTTAGATTTTCCAGAGAGCCTGCA
Source organism: Aplodontia rufa (assembly GCA_004027875.1). Lineage (NCBI taxonomy): Eukaryota > Metazoa > Chordata > Mammalia > Rodentia > Aplodontiidae > Aplodontia > Aplodontia rufa. The sequence goes on along the minus strand of PVKS010023800.1, from coordinate 16,471 downwards.
GGAGCCCCTTCAGGATGAGGCAGCTAGAGGTCACGGGCTTTAATCTTGCTAATTAGGGGTCAATGACCTGACACCTGAGTGGGGTTGTTCCTAACAGATAACAGAGCAGGAAGGTGGTGGATGTAGGATCAGCACGTGAGGTTCCAGCTCTTCGACTCCGTGACCTCTGTGATACGTTGGCTCTAGCTCCTTTCCTGATTCTCCATCAACTCCATTTTCGCAGCTTTTTGACTCAGGACTTCATCTCTTTCCAAAGACAAACCCAGATGCTGGAAAGGGAGGGACCTGGGGGCACTGGCGAACTGGTGCCTTGTCTGGAAGGATCTGGCAGCCTGTTAGGCCCTACCTGTGCGTGCATCAAGAATGCTGGCCCTGGGGGCTGGAGCCGTGACTCAGTGGTTATGGCGCTTGCCTGGCATGCGTGAGTACGTGGGTTCCAACCCTAGCACCACGTACACAACTAAGTGTCAGAGCAATGAAAGCCACATGAAAAACTAAATAAAATTGAGTCTGTCTTTATCTTTCTCACTGTCCCTTTCTCTTAAAAAAAAAAAAAAAAGAAGAATGCTGGCCCACCGCAGCTGAGAGTCTACTTTACAAGAGCTGCTGGGAATCTGGAGTGCTTGGGAAAACCTTGACAACTAACTCAAGAATTTAAAAAGCAGCTCTATGGGGCTGGAGGTGTGGCTCAGTGGTGTAGTGCTTGCTTAGCATGCTTGAGGCCTGGGGTCTGATCTCCATCACAAAACAAACAAAAAAAGGAGATATGCCTGCCTTACCTTCCAGGTCAAATTCAGCCTGTGAGGTCACCTGCATGCTATCTGTGCTGCTAAGTCTCATTTCCTATTTTCTCTGTGACTGATTCCCAAAACCCTCTCCCTAGGTCACCTCTCCCTCTCCCTACTCTTATCCCCCTCTGCTGTTGCCTGGTCATTTCTGGTTCCATTCCCAGACTGTGCTCCCTCTCAATTAACCTTTTCATTCTTTCAGATCCAGTTCTTTCACTGTCACTGGGTTGAGAAGCCTCTGAGTCATGGCGGGGTTGGTTCTCCTGCCTCCCAGTACAGGCCCATTATCTCCTGCCCAGACAGTGACAAAGCCTCTCTCTAATTAACCTCCTCCTCCCGTCTCTGCCAGCTCTGACTAATTCATCATTCCCAAAGCTGGCTCCAGCTCTGCCCTCTGCTCATGGAGCCCGATCTGTGGGTGGCCTTGTTGGTGCTGATTTCACAGTGACTTGTGGTCTCCAGGAGGCTGGTGCATGGATGGCCCACATTCCTGGTGGTGGCAGGCTGGGGCTTCACTCCCCAGGGGCTTCTCTCTCTCTGAGTGAGAGAGAAAGAACAAATTTTATTTATTTTTTCATCAGGTCTTAATTCTTCTAACATTTAGTTGTGTTTGTGGTGCTGGAGTTTGAACCTGGATCCTTGTGCATGTGGGGCAAGCATGCTACTGCTGAGCCACTGCTCCAGTCCCTAGAGGCTTCTCTTTATGGCACGAGCACAGTGCATTTGGTCCCTGCTATGTCCTTGACATAGTGATCCTACACGTTTCTGCACATTGGTATCACCTGGGGATGGGGAGGGGCTTTTAAGAATTCTGATGCAGGCTGGAGTGGTGGCTTGGTTGCTTATAATGCTTGCCTGGCATGAACAAGGATGCAGGTTCGAACCCCGGCACCACGTATACAACAAAGTACCAAAGCAATGAAAGCCACATGAAAAACTAAATAAAATTGATTCTCTCTGTCTCTCTCTCACTGTCCCTCTCTCCAGTGAAATCAGAATGTCTGGGTGAGACCCAGGATCTGTACTATTTAAAGTTTCCCAGACGATTTCAATATATAATGAAGTTTGAGAACTGCTGATAAACGGGTGTGATGCTTGTCAGTGGGTCTGGTCTGGCTTGGGGATCAAATGAGCTCCAGGAGCATGAGTCGCTCCAGCCAGGGTGACTCATCATCTTGGGCTGATTCCTCATGGTGGGGGCTCTCTTGGGCATTGTAGGATGTATAGCAGCATTTCTGGCCTCTACTTACCGGATGCCAGTAACCCAGCTCCTAGTTGTGACAATGGAAAATGTCTCCAGATATTGCTGAACTTCTGGGGACAATGGTAGACAATTTATTTTTTTTAAAGAGAGGAACAGAGAGAGAAACAGTTTTATTTAGTTTTTCATGTGGCTTTCTTTGCTCCAACACTTTGTTGTGTACGTGGTCCTGGGGTTTGAACCTGCATCCCAGTGCATGTCAGGCAAGCACCGTAACTGCTGAGCCACTGCTCTAGCCCGGTAGACAATTCTTTTTTTTTTTTTTTTTTTTTTTTTTTTTTTTTTAAGAGAGAAGGACAGTGAGAGAGAGAGAGAAAGAGAAACAATTTTTATTGAGTTTTTCACATGGCTTTCGTTGCTCTGACACTTAGTTGTGTACGTGAGTGCTGGGGTTTGAACCGTGTACTTGTGTGTGCCAGGCAAGTGCTGTAACCGCTGAGCCACCGCTCCAGCCCCTCGGTAGACAATTCTTAACAGCATTCTCAAATGCGTGCAGAAGAAAAGGAGCCAGTCAGTGAGCCCCATCTTAGGCCGCCTCTGTTGGAATCCTGACTTCACCAGCTGGGGGATCTTTGACAAGTTAGTTAAGCTCTCTGGGGCTGGAGCGGTGGCTCAGCGGTTTCGGCGCTTGCCTGGCAAGCACGAGGACCCGGGTTCAAACCCCAGCACCACATACGCAACTGAGTGTTGGAGCAACTAAGGCCATGTGAAAAACTAAATAAAGTTGTTTCTCTCTTAAAAAAAAAAAAAAAAAAAAAAGCTCTCTGTGCCTCAGTCATTTCTAGTTCTGTTTTCTTCTGTTTCAGGAGGTTGTTTCCTCCTGACCTTTACCTCTAGCCCTCGGGTGCCTTGCTGTTGGCTGGTACTGTCCTTGCTTGTGCTGCTCTGTTGCGCGAAACACCTGTACTTCTTCCTCCCCCATCAGCATCAGGCTGTGTTGACATCTGCCTCTTTTCCAGGGCCAGCCTAGATTCACTTCCTCCACACGCACCCAGTGCCCCCTTCCCCATCAGAGCTCAGTGCTCCTGGCCTTGTGCTCCTGGAGCAGAAAGTTAGCTCCCCCTGCCAGCGGTGGTCTGCTGGTTTCTGTCTGTGTCCCTATCCCCTGGAGGTGTGAGCGGTTCTCAGCCTGGTCTCCCCGGTTTCATTGGTCCTAGGTTCCCACATTGTTTATTGCTGAGGTGAGGTGGCTGGCCCCTCCCTGCCTCCAGCTGAGCTGTGAACCAGAAGATCACCACAGTGTGAACCCTCCTCCCCACGCCCAGCTCATTCTGAGAGGGTGGAGTGGGCGGAAATCCGTGCCTGGCAGGCCACAAAGCCACATAACTGACTTCTGGGGCCCTGCCCTGGGGAGGTGTGTGGTGAGAGTCACCAGCCCTTTCTTGGGTGCTTTGCTGCTGGAAGATGCCATTTGGAATTGAAGAGCTCTATGCTGTGGACTTTCTCAAGCCTTTCTGGGTTCTGAAGAGGTCCAGCCCCCGTCCCGACCTTGCCGTGCCCTATTCAACCCCATCAGCCAGTTGAACCCAGCCTGACGACTGCCTACCCTGGTGGCACTGCAGAACCGTCCAGGGGACCAGATTGAAATGCAGCTTCTGTGGCCCCACCTGGGACATTTTGTTTCCTTAGGCCTGGGTGGGGCTCAGAAATCTGTTTTGGTAGGGCTAGAGGTGGTTTTTACAGCTTTGTGGGAAAACAGTCCATTTAAGCGCTCTTCCCCACCGTGCAGATTCAGCAGTTAGGCTTGTGTGCTCTGGGTGACCTGGAGGCTGCACAACCTCCTTGTGCCTAGTTCCTTTACCTGGGGCTAATCATAGTGCCCATGTGTAGGTACTGTAGCTGTGAAGCACAGAGCACAGTGCTTAGTACACGATGCTTGATAAATGCTCCTTGCCTTAATATTTCCGATACCCGCTGGGTGCAGCCGTGCACGCCTGTGATCCCAGCAGCCGGGGAGGCTGAGACAGGAGGATTGCAAGTTCAAAGTCAGCCTCAGCAATTTAGAGATGCTCTAAGCACCTTAGTGAAACCCTGTCACAAATTTAAAAAAATTAAAGGGTTGGGGATGTGGATTAGTGGTTAAGCACCTCTGGGTTCAATCTCTGGTACAAATATATATATATATTTTTTTTTTCTGATATTATTAACAATAGTCCTGGGCTCTGTGGTCTCTGAACACACATAACCATGTGACATGCCCACATGCCTGCAGATGTACCCACTTATACCCACGTGGGTACACTGGACTGAAGTGTACACAGATCCAAGCCTGCCGGCTGAGGATGGACATGTGCATAGGAGTGATACACAGTCACTGAATGGATGGGGCCACGAGGGCAGATGTGTGTGTACACAAGGCCCTGATGAGCCCGGCTTTTCTTTTATTCACATGCTGACATTATTCTGGAGTTAGCAGCACCTGGGCTGAGCTCTGGGAGCTCAAGGTGCCCCCTTGTTTCTATAGCAACCACCTTACAGTAAAAACAGGAGGCAGAGGGAAGAGATGGAGAAGCCAGAGCCAGCTTCCAGGGGCATCCTACCTGCTGAGGAACTCGCTCCTCCATCCTCATCACAGGGAGGTTTTACTCTTCTTGTTTCCCTTTTCAAAAGGGTAATGAATGACAAACCTCAGATCCAGAATTTACAGCTGCTAATGTTTTCATCTCTTTTTTTTTTTTTTTTAAGAGAGAAGGACAGTGAGAGAGAAAGAGAGAGAGAGAGAGAATCAATTTTTTTAATTGAGTTTTTCACATGGCTTTCATTGCTCTGACACTTAGTTGTGTATGTGGTGCTGGGGTTTGAACCCATGTACTAGCGCATGCCGGGCAAGTGCCGTAACCGCCGAGCCACCACTCCAGCCCCTGTTTTCTTCTCTTTTGTCACTGGGGATTGAACCCAGAGGTCCTCTACCACTGAGCTACATCCTCAGCTTTATTTTTTCCTTCGAGACAGGGTCTTACAAAATTCCCGAGGCTGGCCTTGAACTTTTAATCCTCCTGCCTTAGCTTCTGAGTCACTGGGATTACAGGCGTGTGCCACAGCACTTGGCTTTTTTTCCCCCCTGAGGTGTGGAGAATCAAACTCAGGGCCTTCCTTATGGTAGGCAAGTGTTTGACTCCTGAGCTAAAGCCCCTGCTGACAGTTGTCAGTATTTTTTTCCTCATTTTCAATAAATTTTTTTATTATGATAAAATGTACTTAGCAGAAAATTCACCACTTTAACCAGTTTTAAGTGCACCAGTCATTGGCATTGAGTACTGTCTCATTGCTGTACAGCCATCAGAACTTTTAATCACCCCAAATGGAAATGCTGTACCCATTAGACACTGACTCTCCATTTCCCTTCCTCCCTGAAACCACCATGCTATTGTCTGCCTCTGTGAATTTGACTCCTCTGCAAACCTCACATAAGTGAAATCACGCATTTTTTTGTACTTTCATGTCTGGCTTCTTTTGCTTAGCATAATGCTTTCAGATTTATTTTGTAGCATGCATCATGGTTTCCTTCCTTTTTAAGGCTGAATACTATCCCATGGTACATCTATCCGGCATTTTGTCTATCCACTCACCTGTCAGTGGACCCCTGGGTTGTTTCTACTTTTTGGCTTTTGTGAATAATGCTGCTATGAGCATTTGCATGCAGGTGTCTGTTTGACCCCTTGCTTTTGATTCTATGGGTGGATGGCAGGAGTGGCGTTGCTGGATCACATGATGTACTGTCTATAGCCCAAATGTGATAGGGCAGTGGGATAGGTTTCAGAGAGACCAGACACCTGGAGATGGGATGTGGAGTAAAAGGTTTATTGAGAAGTACTTACAGGGAAGGCTGGACAGGTAGCACCTCTGTTTCTCACAGTGCCTCCGACACTTCGGTGGACAGTAGTGCCTCTCTCCCTCGTGATGCCTTGTCCAATGGTGGCCGGCTGGACAAGCACTTATCCTGCCCATGGGTGCTCTGCTCTGCACTGGTCTCCACAGGGTGGGGAATTTTATAAGTTGGTTACAGAAGCAGTGACATAATCAGCTTAACTTGCTTTGTCCCATGGTTTGACCATCTTCCCAAAGGACTTGCCTCGCATTCAAGAAAGCAGCTTTCTTTTATTTTTTAAAAAGAGAGAGGTATAGAGAGAGAGAGCGAGAAAGACAGAATCAATTTTTTTTTTCACGTGGCCCTCACATCGTGTGTCTGACACATCGTTGTGTACGTGGTGCTGGGGTTTGAGCCCGCATACTCATGCATGCCAGGCAAGCGCTGCAACCGCTGAGTCACCACTCCAGTCCCAGCTTTCTACAGGTGACCCTAACTCGCCTTAATTCCGAGCTTACATTGGAGAAAGTCAGTGTCCTTTGAGATAGTATTTATTGGACCATTCTGGTCCAGACTCACTCTTGTTGTTCTTCAACTTGGTGAGGCCCCTTGGAATGCCGGGGGTACTTCAGGGTCACAGTGTTTTGCGATCTTTCTTTACTCTAAGGACGACACATATGGTAATACTGCATATTACTTTTTTTTTAAATTAAAGAAAAAACATCATCACAGATTAAGTTCATCTAATCCCTTCTTGGCCCCATTCTGTCTGTCCTATCTATAGAGGTGACTACTAGCAGAGAAAGCATTGGCTGTGTTTTCTCTCAGTTTGTGTTTTTCATAGTTCACATCCATAGTATCTGGACATGCTGTGCAGTTTTTTTGTGTGTGCATTTGGCCTGCTGATCCTCGAGTTCACCATGCATAAATTCAACCAACCTCAGATTGAAATATTTTTAAAATTGTGTCATTATTCCCTAAACAATATAGTGGAACAACTGTTAACACAGGGTTTACATTGGATTTGGAGTATATGGAAGAATGTGCACAGGTCATACGCAACTCTTATTCCATTTTATATAAGCCCAGACTTGAGCATCTGTGGGCGTTGGCATTTGTGCAGAGACCTGGAACCCATCCCTGGAGGATACCAAGGCTTGACTGTATTAAAGATTTACATAGGGGCTTGAGCCTTGGCTTGGTGGTTACGGCGCTTGCCCGGCATGCGTGGGTACACGAGTTCAAACCCCAGCACCACGAACGCAGCAAAGTCATGGAGCAATGAAAGGCACATGAAAAACTAAATAAAAAATCATTTCTCTCTCCAGCTCTTTCACTGTGCCTCTCTCTTTAAAAAAAATAAGATTTACATATATGACATCCTTTTTAACTTGTTTGATAGAATATTCTGGCACCTGACTGCCTGCACTCTGATCTCAGCTATGCCACTTACTGGCTATACAACCTTGGGCAGGTCACTCAACGGCTCAGTTTCCTCATGTGTAAAATGGGACTAGTAGTGAAATGTAAAACAAACTCATTGAGTTATTTTGGGGATGAAGTACACTTGCATGTGCCCAGTGCTTAGACCAGTGCAGGGACGTGCCGTGCACCAGACGTGGTAGTTGTTCCCATTCCGTTCGCATCTGTGTCCTTCTACCTGGTTTTTGGAATCTGTCTAGACTTTCTTTTTAATTTCCATGTAGTATTTATTTTTATAAATATATTCCTTTTTTGTATTCCTTATTGTACCCCTGTTGCTGGAGGCTTAGATTGTGTCCCTTTCCTGATATTACAAACGGTGCTGCGGTGACTGTCCCCACTTGAACTCTGTGCATTTATGAGAGGTCCCTAGGGGAGGGACCCAGGAGTGAAGCTTGGGCTACAGCTCTGTGAGGTGCTGGCAGACTGTCCCCAGCAGGGATGTTAGCACTTGCACTGCCAGGAGTCCATGAGGGTTGCAGGAGAGTCTTATTCCCCACATCCTCACCCTCTTCTTCTTTTCCTTTCCTCTCCTTTCTGGTGCCAGGCAGTGAACCCTGGGCCTATCTGTCACTGAGCTACATCCCCTGCCCCTCACCAGTACTTTATGTTCACATCATTTGGATTGACAAGAGCACCTTTTTTATTTGTTCTACAAAAATTAATATAATTCTGAATAAGTGAATGAAACCCCCCTGGCCCAACTATTGGATGCCAGACTGTAACTCCTTTCAGTTCTTCTCTGCAAGCCTGGGGGGATGTTTTTATATTCTTTTTTTCTGATCTGGATCACAAGTATTTCCCCATATAGGTACAGTCTTTTTTCCCTTTTTTAAAATAGCACTTTTTCTTGGTTATAAAACTAGTACATGCTCACTGTAGAAGACTTAGAAAATATGTACAAATATTAGAATGAAAAATAGAAATAACTCATGACTTACCACCCCAATGTTACATTTTAATGTGTTTCTTTACAGACTTTTCTGTTTTTAAATTTCCTTTTAAAATTTATTACATAATGACCTTTTTCAACATTAAGTATTCTTTAAAAACATGATTTAAAATGTTGCATACCCTTCTATCCTTATGATGCTCCCTAATTTATTTAACCATTGCTTTATTTTTAGATATTAAAGTTGTTTTTAATTTCTGACTATTAACAAATAATGCTGCAAAAACCCTTGAATATAAATCTTTTCTACGTGTCTGACTTTCCTTTGGCTAGCTACCACTTAAAGTAAATATTTTCATATTTTTCTTTCTCTTTCTTTCTGTGCTAGGGATCAAACCCAGGACCTCACACATGCCAGGCAAGTGTTCTACCACTAAGCTACACTCACAGCCCTGTTTTCTTTTCTTTTTCTTTCTTTCTTTTTAAGACAGAGAGGGACAGTGAGTGAGTGAGAAAGAGAGAGAGAGAGAGAATTTTTTTTTAATTTAGTTTTTCATGTGGTTTTGTTGCTCTGACATTTCATTGTATACATGATGCTGGGGTTCTCACCTGCGTCTTGTCACACATGAGGCAAGTGCTATAACTGCGGAGTCACTGCTCCAGCCTCTCTTTTCTTTTAAGAAAATATTTCTTATTTCCTCTTGCTCATTTTTCTATTGGGGTATTCGTCTTTTTCTTGTCGATTCCTTAGAGTTCTTGTCTCATCGATTCTGCTAGCTTGCTCTGTTTATTTATTTTTTTCTGGTGCAAGAATTGAACCCAGGGGTTCTCACTAAGTTGTTGAGCCTGGCCTTGAACTCTTGATCTTGCTGCGTCAGCCTCCCGAGTTGCTAGGATTACAAACCTGTGCCACCATGCCCAGCTTCTTCTAACCTTATATTGTTCATATTTTTATTTCCAAATAATCTTTCTCAGTTTACTGTTTGCTTATAAGATTAACTGTTTTTAGTGTAAAAGTTTTAAAATTTTAGATGGTAAAGTCTATTGATCTTTTCAGTCATGACTTCTTTTATTACTTTTATGCTTGGAAAAAGTTCTCTACCCAGAAAGTTAACGATTGTCTATGTGTTTTTCCCCTTTAACAATTTGTTTCTTTACATTTAATTGTTTAATCCATCTGGAATTTAGTCTGAGATGTGATGAGAGTTGAAGTTATAATTTTGTTTTTTTCCAAATAATCATGCAGTTATTCCTGACTTTAACAAATTTTTGCATTTCCCCTACTACATTTTTACATACCCTAAGGGGTATTTCTGTGTTTCTGTTTGATTCCATTGGTTTATCTGTTGAGTTTCTACAGGATAAGAGGTGAAAAGAACAAGGTGTGCTCAGGTAACACAGAGTAAGACTGGAGTCTGGGAACAGTGAGGAATCAGGTCCCAAGCGAGAGGCCTGGACCGTGGTGTGGGCCTTGAGGCTTAGGCTCTGGAGTGTGTTTTATTTGTTGAGCTGCAGGGATATATTTGGAGGTTTTGAGTGGCGGTGTGGAGGGACTCCATCCAAACTTTCCAGGAAGTTCGCTGTGACTGCTGGGGGAACTCAGTGGAACTCACATAGACACAGAGGGACATGGACCAGCCGGAGACATTTGAAGGTGGCTTCCCGTATGGGGTGGAGAAGCAGATGGCTACAAGATATTGCAAGGAAGAACTTGCAAAATGTAGAGCCTGGCCAGGTGTGGAGACAGGGAGGAAGCAATTATACTCCAGTCTGGCATCTGGGTGACCCAGATAATTGTTCCATTAATCAGGATTTTTTTTCCAGTTTGTAAAATCTTGTTCTAATAATAATTTTAGCCAACATGCAGGGCTTACTCTGTGCAACTGACTGGTGTAAAATGCTTTTATCTGCACCCTCTTGATCCTTACCCTATCCTTATGAGGTATTTGTCCCAACTATTGTTTTACAGATGAGGAAAATAAGGCTCACAGAAGTTGTCACTTGCTTAAGGTCACAAAACTGGTAATCTTGGAACTGAGCAGTGTTTCTGTCTCCATATTTCTCCTTGTGCCTGTTGGAAGGAGGCACAGAGTCATGTTGGGTCCCTGCTCCTCTAGGGGTGGGTGTGTACAGTATCCTGGGAAGATGGCACACTGCTTGGGACCTGGTGGCAACTCCAGTGGCCTGGTCCCTCTTGTTCCTCAGCAGCAGTTGTCCATCACCTCTTACTGCTTTCTTTTAGTGTGTTTTATATTCATACACCCTAGAGGAGGATTGGAATCATCATCACCTGATTGGTCCAAGCTATGAGTGTCTTGGTTCCTGTGCCAGGGAGGTCTAGGGGTTGGTCCATCTGGTTTGACGCATAACTGGAGCACAGGACTCAAACAGCGCTCCAGATGAGTTGGGTGTGGTGGTGCACACCTGTAATCCCAGCATCTCAGGAGGCTGAGACAGGAGGATCGCAAGTTCAAGACCAGACTCAGCAACTTAGACCCTAAGCAACTTAGTGAGATCCTATTTTTTTTTTAAAGGGCTGAGAATGTAGGTCAATGATAGAGCATCCCTGGGTTCAAAAAAATAAAAGACTCTTCCACATTAGTGCTGTCCAGTACAGCAGCAGTATTGACTATGCATAGTTATGTAAATTAAAATTAAAAATTAAGTTGCACTGGTCACAGTTCAAGGGTCCAGTAGCCACATGTGGCTAATGGCTACTAAATTGGACAGCACAGATACAAAATGTTTCAGACCATTTCCATCGTTATGGAAAGTTCTATAGGACAGCACTGGTTCAGACTGAAAATCAGACTCTCGTGGAGGACTTCCAAGCGCTGGACAAGCCCAGAGATTCTACCTGCTGCAGAAGTGCTACTGGCACCCTTAGGCAAAGTGTCTCAGCTGTGCAAATTCAGTACCGCTAGGTGGCGCCAAAGGAGTTGGCCACAGCTGGCATCTGGTGGCTGGAAACACACTCAGGCCCCCACACCCTTTGTCCTGAAGCAGGGAAAACCTTCAGTGTGATGCCCAGTTCAAGTGTAATGTGTCGTGGGCCCTGACATCTGCATACACATTCAGACATGACCACCCAAGGTCACTCAGGGTTACACACACATAGTCACATCTGCTCTCAGAAAAACGATTCCCAAAAGGCACAAACACGATCAATGCCACATCCATTATCATAGCAACAGAAATACTTGCAGTTCCCCAGTCTTTGCTGTGTCTTCTCATTCCATTCTCACTAGTCCTGGGAGGTGGCTCCTGTTACTCCTCCCACTTCAAAATGGAAGAAACAAAACAAAACAAAAACAAACAAAAAATAAAAAAAAAAAGAGGAAGAAACCAAGACTTGGGGAGGTGAAGTGACCTGGCTTGACCCCTCGGTTCCCCAGGGTTGTCTGCCTCCAAGGTGTCTTCCTTCCACTCCATGCATAGGCCTGCGTGACCACGTCCAGACGCACCACTTCAGGAGCGGAAGGACCATCTTGTGCTACCCACTTGTGCAGACGCATCTGCTGGTCCCTCTGAGGCCAGATGTGGATGCTGGGAAAGGGGTGCACAGAGGAAGTAAAAGTAAGAGAGTTTTTATTGCTGCTTCCCTGGGGGCATGGGGTGAGGTACAGATGTGTGGAAAAATCTCTTGATTAAGTGTGAAATGCTCAGAACCCAGGATTTCCAAGTGCTGTTCTTGAAACCCTATCAGCCTGGGAGTCGGATGCACTACCACTTTCTCTTGGGACCATGTTAGTTTCCAGCACAACACTGGAAGCTGAGCTGGGTCCCCACGTCTTATGTGGTCTTGATCTCCCATCCGGGTTCTGATTGTTTGGGGAAAAATGGCTGTTGGCCTTGTCAGGTCTCGTGCACCGTGCCCACAGGGCTCAGGGATTTGTAAGTGTCTGAGAAGGAAGAACTGTTAGGATGCTAACTGAGCTGAAAACCGTTTTGTTTGTGTTTGGTGCCTCACAATCCATTTTTAGTGTACTGAAAGTGGAGGGGCCCTGGGCATGCGGAATAATGGGGGCCATCTGGTCTTTCCTAAGGGGCTCTGGCCTAGCTCTCCAGGACTCCTAGGCTCATATACTCATTGAATAAAGGTCAAGAGAGGAAAAGGAGGAGCAAGAGGAGGGAGGTGGAGAGGCTGCAGTGATTCTGCAAGGAACACCTGGGATCTTCAAGGGACGCCTCTGTGCAGTGTCCAGTTTCACCTAAAAATTTATCATGGCACCTTTCCTCTTAAACACAGGCTTACTGATAGCATTTCCCCCACCTGCAGAGCAGGGCCGTAATTGGCTCACAGTTTGGACAGGAGGAGGAGAAGACGGGAACAGAAGCTTTGCTTTAAGTGGGTCAGAACTGGAACAGAGAAAACAAGGACACTTGTGCTCCTGTCTTTGAGCTGTCAGCGCTGAGGTGGAGGCAGGAGAAATGAAGCCGTGTGCTTGATGAATATTCATTGAGCACCTACTTTAAGCTAGCGATGTTTGAGGAGCCGGGTCTCCCTTTTCTGAATTCTGGATCTGTCACTCACTACTGAGGTTACCTGGGGCAAAGGCCTGAATCTCTCTGAGCCTGTTTCCTCATCTAGAAAGTGCAGATGGTTGAGTCGCTGTTGCACAGGGATAGTTGAGGATTAAATGAGTGAACATACAAAACACTCGGTATGGTCCTTGGCATAGGTTTAGCACTCATGATTGTTGCTGTTATTGAAGGCAGAGAGTGATCAGGCGTGAATAAGGTCTGGTCCCTGCATCCAAGAAATCTACAGAGGAGACAGACATTTAACAGTGAATTGGGAGGCGCAGGGAATTCTTCCTGGTGGAATCAGGGGGGAGGCTTCCTGGAGAAGGTGGCCCAGGAAGGTTAAAATGGAATCTCCTAGGAGGACAGTTTTTCAGGGGGGTGTTTCAGACTGAGGGCACAGCAAGGACAGAGGCTTGGGTGGGGAAGCTTTATGGAGCTATTTGAGAAGCAGCAAGCCAGGCTCTGGAAACAGATAAGAAGGATGTGGCAGGAAACAGCCCAGAGACTGTTCAGGGGGATCTGAATGTGGTGCTGACGAAGAGTGGGATGGGGGAGCCACCTGTCTCCTTGGTAATTTGGCAAAGTAGCTTCAGGAGGTGCTTAATCCATTCCTGAGGATGGGTTAAGGAGATGAGGATGCCATTGCTGTGCTGGTGAAGAGTGTGGCCAAACCTCGAGGTGGACTGGAGCTGCGGACTGGGTGGGGCTGCGTGAATGTGGATCCTCAGAGGAGAGGTCTAGCCCATGTGGAGTGAAAAAGGAGGAATCCTATGGAAACTGGGGCTGCAGGCTCAGGGGTCATATGAAGGGAAACCTTGCCAGTTTGCAGAGGAAGGTAATGTCCTTGTCCTTGAATGTGGTGGTCTGAGGAGCTGTGGGTGTCCCTGTGGCATCTGAAGTTGGGTTCTTGAGCTCAGGATGAATTTGATGGACTCATTCATTCAACAAGACTCATTGCCAGAGCAAGTGGGGCAGAAGAGGACTATTTAGACCCTGCTGGGCTTCGTTGTTCTTTCTAGGGAGGCGAAGCTCATAGGAACAGAATAAAGAGCCCAGATGGTTTCAGATAATGTCCACCTCTGTGGGAAGGGAAAGGAGCAGTGAATTTAAGAGGATGAGGTGGGCAGGGACAGCCTCTCCATAGAAGTGACATTTAAGGGGACCAGAAGGAAGAGAAGGAGTCGGTGGTGAGGGTATTTGGGAGAGGAGATCCAGGCAGTGGGAACAGCATGCAAAAAGGCCCTGGGGTGGGAACAAGCATAGCAGGTGTGAATGAAGGTGAGGAAGAGGCCTCCCTGGTGACGGGCAGCTGGAAACTGGCAGTTCAACCCTCTGCCAGAAGGTGGCAGTGTTGTCCCAGGACTGTCTGCTCTCCGGCCTTGCCAAGGAGGGCTGGTGGGACTGCAGGAACCGCAACCTCAGGTTTGGGAAGGCCTGGGTTCATCCTCGGCTCTGCTCTACCCTCTGGTGGGTGACAACTATGGAAGCCCTGGCTGGGGCACAAGAGCATGTCACGGTGTCTTCACTGTTCTCCTTTCCCCACCACGTCTTGTTTTCAGCTTTTTTCTTTCTGTGTCTCTTTTTCTGTCTCTCTGTCTTCTCTCTCTTTTTGTCTCTGTCTCTCTCTTTCTCTGCATCTCTCTCTCTTTCTCTGTCTTTTTGTCTCTTTCTGTCTCTCGTCTTTCTCTGTCTCTCTCTATATTTGTCTTTCTCTATATTTCTCTCTCTCTCTCTGTCTCTATATCTATCTGTCTCTGTCTCTCTCTCTTTCTCTGTCTCTCTCTGTATTTATCTGTCTCTCTGTCTCTGTCTCTTTCTCTGTCTCTCTGTCTCTTTCTCTGTCTCTCTCTCGAGTTCTGGAATTGAATCCAGGCGTTCACGCATGTGAGGAAGTGGAGAAGGGGTTGGTCTCGTCTCAGTGCCTGGCCCTCCTTCCTGTGGCTTCTGTTCTCCAGTAAAAGACTGGGACTAGGTAGTGACCCCTGCCAGCATAGAGTGTTTCTGGGACCCTCACTGCAGGACTCCTGGCCCACTTCCCAATGTCATGGCCAGCGCAGTTCTAGTGCCTCTGGAGGCTGTGGGACTACATGAATGTGGTGGGGACAGAGAAGCAACCTAAATGCAAGAAGCCCTAGCTACTGGTTGTTCATGTTGGTGGCAATCTGGGCTTGAACAGAGAAGGGAGAACTGGGCAGCAAAAAAGATGGCATAAAACAGCAAAAGAGCCCACTGTGGGCGCTAACGCAAAGGGGTTGCTTCAGCTGACAACAGTAACACTTCTACCCTCCAACCCCATGAACACTGACACATACACGCGCACACACACACACATTTTTAAAGGTGCTGGGGACTGAACCCAGGCCTCTGCATGCATACTGTGCTACCTTGCTTGCTGAGTTGTCTCTCGGTGGAGACTGAGCTAGCCAGAGCCAGGGCTCACTGGAGAGACAACAGAATGCAATGTTACCTGTTTCATGAGAAATATGAACTTAGCTTCTCGGCTGTCGCACTTCAGGGTTAAGGCCCCAGAGGTCCTGGGCTTTGGTCTGTGAGTAGCTCAGTGGTTGAGAGGTTGGTCTCTTTTTTCACTTTACTTTTTACTATAAAGTAAAAGTTCATAGGGGGCTGGAGCAGTGGCTCAGAGGTTCAAGTGCTTGCCTGGCATACACAAAGATCCGAGTTCAAACCCCAGCACCACATACGCAACTAAGTGTCAGAGAAAAAAAAAGCCTGATGAAAAAAATAAATAAAATTGATTTTCTTTTTTAAAAAATTCACAGTATAGATGTCCCCAGTTTATGGTGATTTAACTTAAGAGTTTGCAACTTAAATTTTTTTTCAGTTTTATGATGGTGTAAAAACATTGCCCATTTGGTAGAAACTGTGCTTCCACATGTCTTTCTTTTCTTTCTGTCTTTTTTTTTTTTTCAGTATTGGTGATTGAACCCAGTGGTGCTCTACCATTGAGCTACATCCCCAGACCTTTTTAAATTTTTTAAATTTTGAGACAGGGTCTTGCCTTATAAGTTGCCCAAACTGACCTCAAACTTGGAATCCTCCTGCTTCAGCCTACTAAATTGCTGGGATTACAGGTGTGCACCAATGCACCAATCTCAGTAATGTATAATTATAGTAGTTTAACATAGAGAACTTTCTAGACTGCTCAGAAAACAGGCCAGAGGCATTTGGTTCTAGCAGAGCTCACTTTCCCACACCAGTTTTTTTTTCTTTTTTAGAGAGAGGGATAGGGAGAGAATCAATTTTTATTTAGTTTTTCATGTGGCTTTCGTTGCTCCAAGACTCCGTCGCGTACCTGGTGCTGGGGTTTGAACCCGCGTACTCGGGCATGCCAGGCAAGCACCGTAACTGCTGAGCCACTCCAGCCCCCACACCAGTGTTTAAAAATCATTATTGATGTGTATAGGAATATGCCTTTACTGGAAAGATAACATACCACAGTGTTGTGGTTTTCATGAGAAACGTGAACTATGCTTGAGTGCGGTGGTGCTCACCTGTATATGAGCCCTCAGAATGGATCCTCTCTAAATGCTCTACATCATTAGCTATAAGCAAAATGCAAATCAAAACTTCAATGAGATACCACCTCACTCCTGTTAGAGTGGCAAAAATGAAAAATACAAACAACGACAGATGCTGGAGGGGCTGTGGGAAAAGAGGAACACTTCTACACTGCTGGTGGGACTGCAAACTGG
>PVKS010023799.1:20972-31984 GCA_004027875.1 Aplodontia rufa | reverse complement strand
GGTCTTTTTGGAGTTGGGTGGGTTTCTAATTTGATGTAATTGGAATCCTTAACAAAAGGGGAAATTTGGACACAGACATGCACAGACACAGACAGGGACAATGTCACATAAACGTGAAGGCAGAAACTGAGGTGCTGCCTCTACAAGTCAAGAAACTCCAAAGGTGGCCAGAAAACCTGCAGAAACCAGGAGAGAGGCATAACACTGACTTTCCTTCACTGGGAAGGAACAAACCCTGCCAATGCCTTGTTTTCAGACTTGAAGCTTCCAGAAATAGGAGACAATAAATGTCTTTCATTTAAGCTGCCCACTTGGAGGTTCTTTGTTAGGAAACATGTAGGAAACCATACCCAGGTCATATCCTATCTCACTTCTACAGGATGCTCTTCCTCCTTTGAGTACTCCCACTTTAACTTTCAAATCCCTTAAGACTCAATTCTAAGGTCACTCGCTCCATGCTGCTTCCCTTGACCTCCCAGCAAAATTAACTGCCACCAACCTTTTACCCCTATAGCATTTTATTTCTCATTGGTTGTAAACCTACTGGATATAGTCTTATTCTACTTTCTTAGTTACGTGCCCAACAAATGCACATCTGAAAAAACAGCCCAATGACCAATGAATCCCTGGTCTTTTTGCTCCTGACTTGCTGTATATCACGAATCAGTGGAGAGGTGGTCATGCTGGCCCTCTGAGATGGCACAAATAGCTTTCTATAGAGCAAGTCTAAGTGTAGGATAAAGTGATCGTTAGCATCTCTTGACAACCCTTTGCTGGAGGCTCAGATGAGATCAGCATGTTATGAACACATTATGATGTCCTAGTACAGATGCCATTAGATTAAAGCACCATGGTTCCCAGCATCCAGTTTTAATTTCACACTGATGCCCGAGGGAGTGAGACTGGATATTGTAGTATAAATGCTTCATGGTTTTAATTGGAACATTCAGTACTCTTGATACCTGCAATGGTTCAATGTGGTATGCAGGAATTTTTAATTAGCATCTTTACTCTGGATTTATTTCTCTCCTTCTAAATAGAAAAAAATTTGTTTATTTCATAGTTATATTGAAAGAAACATTACCAAATGATTTTTCTGTAGTATTTGTAAGTTAGGAGTGATAAATATCAATGTATCAGAAACAGACTTCTAATTAGGACTAAGGTTTATTGCTTAATTATTTCCTGTTATTTTACTCTAGTGTCCATGTGGATTTTGTTTTTTGAAAAATATATTTTGCCAATTTATAGCGAATTTGCTCAACAAAGGATGCATTTTGTTTTAGGCTCCTAAATTTTACACCTAGGATAATTGCCTGTCCTGGTTTTTCTAGAACGGTCTATTTTGGCAGCAAAAGGCCTGCCTCCCAGCAAACCCAGAGCCATGCGCTGTCCTGGACTGTAGGTTACCCCCTTTGCACCCCAAATTTTAGATATATGTGGCTTGATGATGTTAAAGTGTGAGTATTGCACTAGGCTCAGGGAGAGATAGACATAAACTATAAATCTTACTTTTTGGCCTCAAATCTAGTTAGCATGATGTAAAGTCAGATATACTGGAGTTCATTAGAGTGCAACACACAGTTGAATTAGGAGGGAGTGGCTCCGGATTGCTTAACAGGGCATGAGGTGGCTCCTGAAATCAGCCTTCTAGGATATGTACACTTTTGTAAAACAAATATTTGGTGAACTGAAAGAAGTGAAAAAAAATATTTGCTTCAGCTTTTGGAATTTAATTTTTAAGTTAATTAATTCAATTGTGAATGTCTTCAGAGGTTCATTCACATAGTACTTGACAATTATTGAAAATTATTCTGCTTTAAAGATCAGTTACATTGATGGATAAAACACCTTGTCATGCTCCTTTGAATGTGGATGCACACAGCATGTCTAGTCTTTCTCTTTAAATATTAATTATAGAACACAACATAAAAGTTGCTATTTTAATCATTTTAAGTGTGTAGTCCAGTGGCATTAGTGCATTCACACTGCACAATCATCCCCACCACCCATCTCCAGGACTTTTTTTGTTGTACAAAACTGAAATGCAGTACCTAAAACAGTAATTCTCCCATGTTTTCTGTCTTTATGGATTTGACTATTTTAGGTATTTCATATAGTGGAATCATACAATACTTAGCCTTTTGTGACTAGCTTGTTTCTCTTAGTGTCCTCAAGTTTGATCCACGTTATGGCATGTGACAGGATTTTCTCCCTTTTTAAAACTGAATAATATCCATATGTGTGTGTGTGTGTGTGTATAATATAAATGTGTGTGTGTGTGTGTGTGTGTATATATATATATATTTGTTTTTTATTTATATTTTAATCCGTCAATGGATACTTGGGCTGTTTCCATACTTTAACTCTCATAAATAATGCTGCTATGAACATGCATATACAAATGTCTCTTTGAGGTCCTGCTTTCAATTCTTTTGGTTAAACACCCAGAAGTTAAATTTTATTGCTGCTATTGTTTTCATGGGTCCCCTAAAGTTCCTGTGTTAGGAACTTAGTCCCCAAAGCAATAGTGTTGAGGGGTGGGACCTTTAAGATGTGGTTAGGGCAAGAGGGCCTATGCCTATGACTACCCAATCTGTGGGTTTGTGAGAGCCCTCATGAATGGGTTAACATTACTGTGGGAGTGGATTAATTATCCTGGAGCAGGTTATCAATGGGATTCCTGATAAAGAGAGAAATTCAGCCTCCTTTTCCTTGTCTCCCTCTTCTCTCTTGCACACACATTTATGTGCCTGCTTGTATGCATGCTGTGTTGTCCTTATACCTTATGCTCTGGGATGGAACAGTAAGAAGATCCTCACCAGATGTGGGTAACTTGATCTTGGACTTCCCAGCTTCCAAAACTATAAGAAATAAATCTCTGCTCTTTGTAAATTATCCAGTCTCAGTGCTATTTGGTTATGGTAGCATAAAATGGACTAAGACAATTTCTAATCTTATAATTACTAATCTTATAATTAGTAACTGATCAAAAATACAGCGTGTGCCAGATTGAGGTACTATCGATGAGTGGCTATTCCATTTTCTACCTTGCAAACTGGATTACTTTGCTGCCTTCTGCCCGCTGTGAGGCTCTGCCACTAGAGGCACTAGAGGGGCGGCTGGGCTGGTTATGGAGGGAGGATGCTGTCCTTCTACTTTTACTCCCAAAGTCCCTCCAGCCCTTTTCATCCTAGCAGGCCTGGTCCATCTGAGTAGAAATTGAATTCGGTTTGATCTCATCACTTCTAGAACCAGACCTAACACTCTCCATCAGGGACATGGCCTCAGTGAGCTATGCCCTTTCTCAGAGGTCTGGATTCCCATCCCCATGGGGCTGTTCCTCTCTCTCAGGTTCCTTCAGGGTCAGAGACCCCCTCCCCCAAACCACATTAGCCAATTATTACCTCCTTTTCAGTGGTTCCATAGTCTTCTTCTACAAGCACTGAAAGTATGATCATTTCAGCCCCTTCCTTTGTTTCACCCATGCTTAGGGATGGTAGTCTCTTCCTACAATTGCTACATCATTGATATCTTGGAGTTCTCTTTTTGCACATTCAATTATTTGGTTAACAGTTCCACGTGTTAAATTCTTTTTTTTGAAATGACTGGCTAATTTCTATCTCCTGACAGAGCTCCAGTAACACAATGTATATGATCTGATTACTCCAATCCACATTTTCTTCTAACTTATATTTTCATTCTTTTTCCAAACACACTTACTTTTGTTTCAGGTGGTATGTAGTATTTCCGCAGTTCTAGCCATATTTCATATTATTGAACTCATTCCTCTGAAATGCTTTTTCAGTGTTATTGAGGCCAGTTCCATGTATACATTTTGAGTTATTTTTAGCACCTTTTCTTGAGAAGGCTAGCCAGGTTCCAAGAGCCAGAAAGTACTCTTGAATTCCTCCAGACTTACACTGATACTGTTGAAGAGATCCCTTCTGGGCACCATTTGAGGAGGATGTGGCTCTAAATTGTCACATTAGGGTGTTTCATTGCACAATTGTTAAGCAGTAAGCCTGTGACTACACAATCTGTGGGTTTGCCTTACACTTTATCCCATGACCTCATTGACATGTTATTGTGCTTTAACTATTATTATTATTTTTGTGAGTTTTATGTAGATATAGTGATTTTCTTAAAGTAACCAGTATTTATGCACCTAAAATGTACCCACTCCTTGGCATTAGAAAATGATCCTAACAAGAGTGTTTTCTGGATTGGACTCTGCTAAACAAGAATGAAAACATCGGGTGAGATGTTTCTAAGCAGTAGGGGCATTCATGACATTGAACACATGTCAGAGGTACATGCAATGTGTCACTAACAAAATGCATGACGAATTTACATCTAGCCCAGGAATAGGTACAGCATTCAACAATAGTGCAATGAGACACTCTAAGCAGAATAAAAAATTTTAATAATAGTTTTATTATATTAGCATTATAATAGTTTTATTACATTATTTATAATAATAAGCATTATTATGATAGTTTTATTATATTACCACAATATAATAAAACTACTTATTCCATATACAGTTGGAATAATACTTATTGTTTTATCCATATTATTGCTGTATGTTTCAACTCAATATGTATTATCCACATTTTATAGATAGTAAATAAACCTCAGGGAGGACTCAACTTTGCATATGCAAAATTAGAGCCATTGCAATTGTCCCATACTGAGGTCTTATTGTTTCTATCTCTTAGTCCTAAGCAACACAGGTGGTATCAGATAAATGGATTCAATATTAAGGTTTTCTATATAAATACATTATAAACAAAAGCTTTTTATAAAAATCAAAAAGGTTATGGAATCACGTTTACTTACAAATATATATACATATATAATATTTGTAATATATTATGCTTATTTATCATATATACATACATACATACATACATACATGCTATGACAAAAATCATGTGTGTGCGTGCATTTTCACCATGACAGAGCCCCTGGACTATGTGTATGATCTTGTTTAGGACAGTTCATTTCTCTCCATCTGAGTTTTTTCATCATAAAGTGTGAATAATAATATCAATCTCATTGACTTGTTGTTGCAACTAAGTGAATTAATTCTTGTGAAGTTCTTGACACAGAGCCTGTTTCACACTATATTCAACAAATGCTTCTCTCCATTTCACTTCAGAGCATCCAAGAATAAAGCAAAATATGATACTGTTTATGACTGTGTGCCATAAGCTGTAAAGATCAGTAGAAATTTAATATGCTCTTATTATAAAGCTGCATTATTAGTAGAATAAAAAAATCCACAAAGTTAATTATTCTGAGAACAGTGAGATGCAACTTTCAATTATTCAGGATGATGAGGAAAAGCTTTGAATGGGTAATCCAAAACAAAAGACTATTCATTTAAGCAAATTAGACTGCATTATATTAATGTTATAATCTATTTTAACACTGATAACCATCCATTAATAACAGTTTCCAGAGAGAAGACAACAGAGAACAGAGAGCAGAGAGGCGGAGTCTCTTCCACAGGAAGTCTGTCCCCTTTGGTCAATGGTTTTGTTGGCTTCCTTAGACTGGGAGGTCTGGGGAGTGACCTGGACACCACTCTGAGGTGACCTTCTGTGCAAGGGTTTTCAGCCTGGTTCACCCTCCACTAGCCAGTTCTTACAAAACGCTCAAGTGACTTATGATGTGCTACTTTGCTTGATCTCACTTGCATTGTGCCCTTTCCCCCATCCAGCCCAGTGTTGCAGGAGACTACTTCTCCCAAGCTGTCTTGCCACTGCTTGTAGGTCGTTTAGACCAGATGAAAGCAGTAGCAAGAGGCTGGAAGCCTAGATATGGGGTAAAGCCCTGCTGTAGGAGGCATCTTCTTCATGGCTTTAAAGGCTGCCTGGACTCCTCTCTCGAAGGTCCCTGCTTCTGCCAGATACTACTCTCTCCCACAGATCAGTTTCCAGCAGGTTACCTGCCCCAGGCTCCAGAAATGCTGCTTCATCCTATTATCACTCCAGCCTTAGGGTTCACAGTGACATCTTTTTTTTTTTTTAAGGGAGAGAGAGGGACAGTTAGGGAGAAACAGAATCAATTTTATTTAGTTTTTCATGTGACTTTCATTGCTCCAATAGTTCACTGTGTACATAGTGCTGGTGTTTTAATCCCCAGGCAATGCCAGGCAAGCGCCGTAAGCACTGAGCCACTGCTCCAGCTCCTCACAGTGACATCATGATTCTGCTCTCCCAAGTTTTATTACAATTTCCTGTTTGCCTTCTCCTACTCTTTATCACCTTTGCAATCTATTTCTTCTCCTTCTCTTTCTCTTCAAAGAGAGAGAGAGTGAGAGTGAAAGAGAAAGAGAATTTTATTTAGTTTGTCATCTGGCCTTCGTGGCTCTGACTTAGTTGTGTATGTGGTGCTAGGGTTTGAACCTGAATTTTCGTGCATGCCAGGCAAGCATGATACCTCGGAAGCACCACTCGAGCCCTGCAATCTATTTCTTCTGTTCAATTCCCAGTTTTGAAGATTCTGGAGAGGATTTTATTTTTCTGAATGGACCCTATGATAGATATATGTATACCCTTTAGATTGGTGGGAAGTGGCTTGGACAGGGTCAGCATCTCATCTCCAAACTAGTTCCCCTTGTGTCTTCTCCACTCCACCCTCCACAGTGGCCCATTCTCCAGCTGTAGGAGAGACATCGTGTCCCTTCCTGCTGGCTAGATATTGAGTAAATACGTCCTTTCGTTTTTAAAAATCATGAACAGGTGGCCATGCTACACTAGCAGCAGAAGGCTGAGTATTAACAACAGACTTTAGTAAAGTAATCAAATTAAACTTACAACAAAATGAATCTGCCGTGTATTAGTGATAAGCAGAATCATCACCGCCCCGCTTTGCAGATATGACTGCTTAGAATTAGCTGCTGGCAAACACAGTATTTTGTTACTTTTACTGGACATAACCAGTATTTTCCAGGTTTGTTTGTTTGTTTGTTTTAATCTTTGTTCATTTTCTGGCCCTTGTAAATAACATCAATGTTTTTACTTTTTCCTTAACTCTCTGTGTATTTTCGCTTTCATTACAGACACCCACTCATTAAGTGCATTGGTCCAGAACTGGCAGTCCACACTTTTTCCACTCCTTCAAGCACAAAATGAAGGGCCCTTGAGTATAGAGCAGCAGCCACCACATGCAGTGGTGATGGCATGTCGGAAAAGCCACATAGGCTATCCTTGTCATGTATGTTATCTCATTCAATCTTCTCAGCAGCACTGCAAAGCAGAAAATACTAGTATTCATATTGTACACCGAGTCTCCAAGAGGTTAAGTAATTTATCCCAAATCATGTACCCTTAAGTGGAAGACTAGCAATTACAACCCAAATTTATCCAACTCCAATAAAAGCAGTTTATTTTTATAGGAAAAAATGACATACATTCAGGGAAAAGAGGTCACTGTAGGTAAAAGGTCACTCCTAGATAAAATGAAATAACTCTGTTCCCCTCATTGTCTCTGCCCAATTCCCTCCCTAGTCTTAGTCTTCCAAGTGGCCCAATAGGTATGGTCCTACTTAGCACCTCAAATCAGATCCCTGACATTCATGTGATTTCTTTTTGTAATGAAGTAAAGGTTGCAAAGGATGTACTTTGGAGTAGTAGATAGTTCTTCAGAAGCTGTATCCATTTCCATACCTCTTGGAGGCTCAGACTACTGTATTCCTAACTCCCCCGGGGTCCTTTTCAGAAGCAGTCTTCCAGGGAGTAGGGAGCTGCTGTGGACCCATGCAGTTCAGCTATTCTCAGAATCGCTTATGAAGTAAGACTCCTCCCTCCCATTCAAGCCTTGCATGCTAGTCATAAAAAGGAGACAGTGGAAGGCTATGAATCTCTTCAATTACTTTTTTCTGGGTGAAAGCAATTCAGGGAATACTAATGGAGCCTAAATACCTCTTACAAGACAGCTTAAGCAAAAGTCTGAGCTCTAGCCCTCAGGGTTTCCAGCCTGAGGACTAGAATTGCCAAAGTGTAGATTCAAAGGATACCCTCCCCCAACACTTGTGAAGCTATTTCCTGGTACCTGGATTCCAACTCTTTCTTTCCATAAAGATTTTTTTTTCTGAAGCTCAGAGAATATTCTCTATTGATTTGTCTCTCAGCTTTTCCCCTAATTGTTTCTGCAACATTTTAAAATGCAAATGAGATGAAATCCTGTTCTCTAGGGTTATAGTTATTTTTCCTCTCTAGTCCATCAATAAAGTGAAGTTGAAAAAAGTAAAATATTATGTTTTAAGGACAGTTAGTGAGGTAGTTCTCATTGAAATACACTTTTCCCATTCCAACTTTAAATTGCTGAATGTATATCTTCTGGAATCCAGTTAAATTTGCTTTTTACTCCTCAAACCTTAAATTTGTAGGGTTTGGAGTATAGGATCATCTCTGAGGAGGCAGAAAAGTCTCCCTAGAAAACTAGGATGGAATGGTAATCCTGGGAAGAAGAAAGGAGAGTCGGTAAGCTGTAGCCTCCCCTTTCACTGCCCTTTCTTTCAATTTTACCTCCTGTTCCTTCTGCCTTGTTCCATTTCCATATTTATTGCCCTCATGTTTTTCCCTGATATCATTCTTCAAGAACATAATTAGTCAAAACCCTCAAAAAAAGGACAGATACATAATACCAAATCTTTCATTTCATTAATGGTTTGCATTACGCACCTTCACATAAGATTTCAAAGCAGGAACTAGGAATTAAACAAGCTACCATGTAACTGCTAGAAGAAAAATTAGGAGCAACACTGCTGCATATGGGAGTTGGCAATAACTTTCGCAACAAGACTCCCAAAGCAAAAGAATTAAAGTCAAGAATCAATGAGTGGGGTGCCATTAAACCAAAAAGCTTTTGCTCAGCCAAGGAATTGGTCGAAAATGTAAAGAGAGAACCCAAGAATGGGAGAGAATCATGGCCTGTGATTCTTCTGACAGGGGACTAATATCCAAAATTTACAAAGAACTCAAAAACTTAATATCAAACCCACAAACAATCCAATCAATAAATGGGCCAGAGAACTAAACAGAAACTTTTCTACAGAGGGAGTGGAGCAAGCCAATGAAGACATGAGAAAGTATTCTAAATCACTAGCAATCAGAGAAATGCAAATCAAAACTACATTAAGATTTCATCTTATTCCAGTCAGATTGGCAAAGGTGAAGAATATAAAGAATAACAGATGCTGGAGGGTTGTGGGGAGATTGGAACACTAGCACACTGTTGGTGGAACTGCAGACTGGTACAACCACTCTGGAAAGCAGTGTGGAGACTCCTCAAAAAATTAGGTTGGATCCACCATATGACCCAGCTATCCTTCTGGGTATTTTCCCAGAGGAGTTAGAATCAGATTTTACAGCAAAACAGCAAAATCAATGTTCATAGCAGCTCAATTTACAATAGGTAAGTTATGAAATCAACGCAGATGCCCCTCACTGGATGAATGCATACAAAAGCTCTGGTATATATATATATACACACAATGGAGTTCTACTCAGGTATTAGAAACAATGATATTGCATCCTTTGAAGATGAATGGATAGCAATGGAAGAAATCATGCTGAATGAAATTAGTCAAAACCAGAGGCTCAAGGTTTGAATGTTTTCACTCATTTGTGGAGGCTAGAGCAAAACACAGGCTTAGTGAAATATCAAGCTCATGTACTAGACTCATTAAAACAGGAGCAACACATAATCCAGTAAATCATAGAATATAGTGTGGAGGGAGGTTACAGGGAGGGATGATAGGTAGGGATCTAGGGTGGAAAATCAATAATGTAGCTTACTCTTTACTCTCCCCTGAAGCCAAAAAATACTTAGGTGATCATTTAAATATAGAAAATGCACAATCATATATGTATGTGCTCTTTATGTGTGTGTGACAGAGATTTATATCTGTTATGGGGGAAATATAGAAGAGTCAAGAGACTGGGTTGTGGGTGATGTGGGGGTGATTCTAGATTAGGATCAGGGACATATATTGTTACTACATATGCATTTATGATTGTACAACAACACAACTGTTCAACAAAATTTTAAACAATTTTTAACATTAAAAAAGATTTCAGAACAGAATGGAAAGATTTAGTAAATCTAATGTAGATTTTTCTTAGGACAAATAAATATTTAAAAAGTCTCAATCATCAATGGAGGTCAAACTTTAAAAGGTCAAGTTACCACTTATAAAACCCATAGAAAGGCCCTATAAAACATGAATATGAAACAGACATTCATGTTTATATGTGTTTACTTTCTCTAATAAAGTACAGTTGCAAAATTATGTACTTTGGGGTGGAAGGCAGTTAGTTCTTCACGTGCTGAACCAATCCAGGATGAGTCATTATCCAACATCCAGTATTTCTCTGTGTTTCAAAATCTGCCATGTCTCATGAAGAGCTAAATCTCCTGGAGATCATATTCCCATATATTTTATTTATTGATTGATTTTTATTATCATTGTTTTGATTTTGTGGATTGAACCCAAGGGCACTTAACTACTGAGCCACATCCACAACCCTTTCTAGTTTTTTCTGCTACAGGGTCTCCCTAAGTTGCTTAGGGCCTTGCTAACTTGCTGAGGCTGCCTTTGAGCTTGCAATCCTCCTGCCTCAGCCTCTCAAGTTGCTGGAATTGCAGGCGTGTGCATATTGGGAAAACATTCTTTCTCTTGTGTTATTTAGTTAATAAATGTATACTTCCTGGCCAGAAAAGGCCCATCCAAGGTGACTATCTGCCAAATAGTTGGGAATTAATCACTTGTTTCAAATGTAGTGAGAGTGTTCCACCTATCAATCATTGTGGCTCACCTCCCTTACACACTCTGTACACAGGCTCAGTCTTAATCTGTACCCCTAATTTAGATGCCATGATCTGATGTCTGTCACCAATAGAACTAGTAGACCAATAGGGGCATGCTACCCAATAATCATACTAGATCCAGAAAAAGCTTATGTGAATTAGGCCTAATTTAGGGATAGTTGATTTAT
>PVKS010023799.1:0-20872 GCA_004027875.1 Aplodontia rufa | reverse complement strand
AACATGTCATTTCAGAATGAACATGACATGTAAGCTACATGGCATGACAAGGACTTTGATATGGACCATGACCCAGAGTATATGACTAGTGCACTCAGATTTATGGAATCAATATATCTTCTGAGACCTAAACAGTGGGTAGAAATTGTCTAAGTACAATGGTTTTGACCAGATGCAAAGGACTGAAATGCATGGAAAGAACCAAAAGAAAGTCTTGTTGCTACAGAACAGTGGGAAGGCAGCCGGTAAAGGTAAGCACAAGCTCATCATTTCCTTTATTCCCAAAGGCACTTTTTAAATGGTGGCTGTTAGAGTTATGGCCAGTGGAGACAAATGTTAGGAAAAGAGACTCTCCTGAAGTCCCTCTACTCACAGTATATAAGTAACCCCTTGCTTTACCTACATAATTGGCAGATTCTGACATAGTCTCTCTGTCTTTTTTTAAAGATGGAGGGAAAGAATGAGAGGGATTCAGTTTTATTTATATCTCATCTGGCCTTTGTTTCTCTGACACATAGTTGTGTATGTGGTGCTGGGGTGTCAACCCGGATCCTTGCCCATGCCAGGCAAGTGCTCCAACCTCTGTCCACAACTCCACGCTCCCTGACATAGTCTCTTTAAAACTGTTTTTAAATCTCATTCATTCTTCTCTTCAGCCCAGAAGGGAGTAAGCCCCAAAGCACACCACTCACATATGAACACCCAAACCATAGGCTAATTTCCTAGATGTGAAATCCTGCTTCCTCCCCGGTCCTCGTGACATCAGTAGTCCTTGTGTTTCCTACAATTCCTTGAAAGAAAATGCAGTCCACTCACAGGCACAGTTGGCTCCACTCCAATGTTCTGAATTAAGAGACTACTTACAGCTGAATGTTCCAGAGCTTCATAGTGGATGGAAGGGGAGCAAAGCAGATTTGTGTAGTAGCATGGATCAAAAACTGAGCTGGTGCATCATATCCCTTCTTTCTGTATTATTGACTGGGGGATGGAGAGGCTGAACCAATTTGTGGTACCAGTGAAGAAATTCTGCTGTACTTTTGAGTGTAGGTCATGGTACCAGCAACTCATATGCAGGTCAAAGTTCAGTGGCTATTGTGGCAAGGATCAAATAAGTTACTATATGAAATACATAGAGCAGTGCCAGGCATACAGAATATGCTTAATAAGGACGAGTTGGTACTTCTTTTGTATCTTGATGCTGGCAGTGTGGCTAGAAAAAAAGGAAAAGCCTTTGGTAGAGAAAGGCGATGGAGCAGATGCATAGAGTGAAACAGATTCTGTGAGGGAGAAGCTAGGCCCAGGCCTAACGCTATTTTAGTTTCAGTTGCAAACCACATGTATCCCTTATATAGATGCTCTTTCTCTTAAGGTAACTTGGAAGAAATTCTGTTCCTTAGAACTAAATAAAGCCAACTAAGAAACTCTAATTCAGAGACTGAATTAAGCAATAGCAGTACTTTCCTAAACCAATTGTACGTTTGGGTCACATGATGTCATGTCAGATAATGAACTATTGTTAAATCCTAAAGCACTGGTGCTTTTCCCCGCAAGCTTATGTTAATCCAACAATTGGTTTAATAATTTCAATGCATTCCTCATTACACAGATGAGCTGATAAAACTTGGCCTATGAATTCTCACAGATTCTGCCTGTGAAATATTGGGATAATGAACTAATTGAAAAATTTCACCCACAGGCCAATGCTGAGAAAAGCCCCTTTGATAATTGTTGTGGGAGAGAGGTAAAATGATATTTGATTGTGTGCAGTATTCACAATAGGTCAAGCGGTTTAAACTTCCAGTGAAAGAGAAACAAGGTGAGCAGGAAAATCATAGTGTACCTGACTGCAGCATGAATGCCTCATTATGAGTAGAGATGAAAAAATAATTTCATTGAAACTGAAATAAGGATTATGTTCTCAGATTGGAGCTGAAGTGAGGACACAAGGTCGGAAACCCATTTGGCCTGGGACTGCAGCAGCAGTAGCAGAGAGGGTGGAGAAGTAGCCGAGAAAATAACGGAGACATGTAGTTAGTCAATGTCACCTGCCCCAGCTTCCGAATTACGATTTATCCTTTTGAACTATGCAATTGATGTTTTGACATCCAAATTCTGTCTTATTTCTCTGGTTTGTCTTCATTTGATTCATCATGTTGTAGTTAAACTTCAGAGTATTTTGTGAGGATGTTCCTGTTTTCCCATCGCTGGTGCCTTTCATTAGATGGACTTACCTGTTCAGTAGCTGAGTGGGTTTCTCATCACGGTTTCCAGAGCTGAGCTTCCTCAGCTGTGTAAAAATAAGGAGCCATTTCCCTTTTTTTGTGAGGAGTTTAGTTATCTGCATAACTTCAACCTCTAATAGTATTTTCCATTTTTGTTTGATTTATCCCCTGAACTTATTGATTTGTTTGTTTTTTGCCTGAGTGTTATAAACAGAGCCCAGACATCTCATTCCATTTACAGAGGATTTGCTATGCATAAAGGGCATCAAATATTACATTGTGTGTGTATGTGTGTGTGCATGTGTGTAAGAAAGGAGAACTTGAAAAATATACACCTCTACCACTACATTTCAGATATCCAAATTTTCCCCTCTTGCACACTTGCTGAACTCTCTCTTAATAGACCCTACCATCATCTGATCTACACACTTCGAAATCCATTTTATGCTATCCTGTAGCATGTCCTGAATTAACTTGATATAATGTTAAGTTTTACATTTTTATTTAACTTCTCAAGAATTAATGTTGTTTCCCAAACTAGAAGGAGGAAGCAATGTGTTATAAAGAAAAACACTCAAATTTAGACTCAAAGTCTCAGCTCCATTTGGGATGCTGCCATTTTACTAAAATTTTCTGAACTCGGTTTCTCCAACTCTAACCGGAAGACAAACCTGTTTGTGTTACATTGTAAGCTGCATTTTCTTACATTTTAATTTTAATTTATTTTAATAACTTAATTTTAAATCATGGGATCAAAGATGATTACTTACATGAATATATTTCAGCAGAACCAAAAGTGTTTCCTGTGATTTTTAATCTAATAAAATAACATAAATCACATACACACATACACATCTTGTGAAGATTAAAAGAATAAATAAGATAGTGAATGTGGAATGGCTGGTTTACAGCAGAACACAATAAATGATTATTATTATTATTTTGTGACCAATTATCTGGAAGCAAGATCCTGTCTTAGAGAAAGATTTCCCATCCCCACAGGCTTAGCCTCATGATTCATACACAATGCAGGGCTCAATGAATATTTGGGTCTTTTGCTGATATATCAGGTACAAATTTTTTAAAAAGGCTTGCAATACAGAAAGCATTTTCTACCACATCTGGAAAGAAGTTTGATATGATATAAAATTATAGGCAAAAGGACTAGACAGTGAAAGGACTTGATCTGAGGTGCAGGTATAGGTCCTTATTCTCACCACATGCAAACAGGATTTTGAAAGCTGCCTAGGGCAATATAAAAGAACCTCAGAGCTGTGACTCAGCACAGAGCGATAACACTGATTTATCTTTCTCTAATCTCTTCCTGAAGGTCAGGAAGAATGTACTGGGCAAATTAGCACGAAAAGTAGACAACCTAGCTGTGCTCTCGCAATCTGGTAATCCTCAAAGCTGCAAGCATTTCCAGTCTTGACTCATGTGATGATTCTAGCTCTGCATGAACATCTTAGAAAGACCGTAAGCCAGTGCAGGAATTCAGACAATCTGTTGGGTCTGTGTGTTTGCATGTGCTTGTAAAGTCTTGGGGATATCTGACCACTTCCAAGCGGAGTAACAGGGAGATTCTAACACCCTTCTCCATGTGAGGAAGTCCTAGCGGGTTAATTGTCAGCAGAACTCATGCACTTTAATCCTCTCCCTGGAACCCAGAGCTTGGTATTATGCTGCCAAGAGGGGCTCTGGATTTTCCTGGAGATACAAAGCTAGAGTCACCAGGCTGGGGATAAATTGCTGTTTGGTATTATTAGCAGTTATTGGTTATTAGTCTCCTCCCTCTGCTCCCTCACCTGTCAATATTTATTAATTCTCCGAAGTGTACAGAGCTGTGCTTCACTCCCCATTCCCCTTTCTCCTCAGCCTCTCCCTGTGAACAGGATCTCCTCCAGTTCTGGGTTTAGAAATGAATCCCCTTCTCTTCCACAATAGCGAAATTCAACTACACATGGTTGCATTACAACGTGTTGAAAGCCACCACACACTTGCTCATTATAGGTGAAATCCTCAGAGGACAGAGAAGTGTGCAGACTTTCCAAAAAAGTTATTCTTAGCTTGAAGTCCATCACAGCAGTGAACCTGAAAATCCAGGCCGACAATGTGGGTGACAACTCCCCCTGAGAGTGTTCCTTCCCAGAGGGCAGGCGGGGCTTGCTCCAAGGACAGTGGCTAGCTTTATGGTGGGGTGCAATGCATTCAGAGAAACAGGGTGAGATTGCAAGCACTGAGAAATGAGAGGTGAGTTGAATGAACTTTCTGTTCATTTTAGGGTGCAGACAGAGGTAGGAGTAGGTGGAAATGAATCAGTGAAATAAACGGGCATATGCTAGCGCGGGGAGCAAGCAGCTTCCTGACATGACTCACCGCCCAGCTCCTCCTGCGCTCTGACTCACTGTGCAGAGAGGCTGGTTTCTAAGGAGACCACCGAGGGCTGGGTAGCAGCAGCCCATGTGGACACAGTGCTCACGTGGTTGTGGTTCCTGTTGTCTAGTGACCCCATACCTTTTAGTGACTTGCTGAGATAGCCTATGCTTCTTTAAATGTCATTAGGGGGAGAAAAGAAATGTTTCATAGGTTATTTCTAAGATTATTCGGACTCTCACACCTGCCTGGAATGAATCTCTTTGTCCATAATATGCCCTCAGTTCGTGTTCTGGACAACAGAGCTGTTCTGAATACCAGCTGAATTTGGAATGTCTCAGGCAGGGGCCAAGGAAAGATTCAGGAATGAAAAACAAAACAATTGAAGTACTATTCCAAAAGAAAAAACTAAATTTATGGTATAATAATTACATAATAATGGCTTACATGTGTAGTAATTCCCATATAACTGCTAGGGTTTGGCTCTTAAATATCTCTCAAAGGTCCATGTGTTAAAGACTTAGTCCCCATCTTGTTGAGAGTGGGAGGTGGTAGAAACTTCAAGAGGCTGAGCCTAGTGGGAGGGTTTAGGACGTTGATAGTTTGCCCTCAAAGTGACTGTGGGACCCTGATCTTTTCCTCGTCCTCTGTCTCTTGATTATCTGCCATGAAGGGAGTGATTTTTCTCCCTCAGATGATGCCGCCATGGTGTGCTGCCTTGTCACAGGCCCAATGCAAGGGGACCAACCAACCATGGACTGAAAACTCTAAACCTCTCTTCTTTGTAAGTTGATTATCTCAGGTATTCTGTTATGAGGATATAAAAATGACTGATAAAATGACAGGCACAGAAAAAAAAGTATCAGCAAAGTCAGCCTCTCTTCTTGCAGCACTTGTGCATTCTGAGAGGATCAAGGGGGCAAGCTTTCCAGAGAGCAGCTCTTTTGCAACTCATGGATAGTAAGGAGCCCAGTGGTTACAGATTGCACACACGGGGTCAGCTTTTCCTCTCTACCAGGCTACTCGGTATGTCAATTGGTCTTACAAAGCAGTGTAAAAGGCTTCATGTAACTGGATTCATTAGATGATAGATGATATTGTTTGCCAGTAAAAAGATACTGCCAAAATGTTCCAGAAGTTACTTCCTTTAAAAGCAAACTATCCCCCTGAATAAGTCTTTGTACTTTCTAATAGCTTCAAAATACCTTCTCATAGACAATAAAACATCAATCTAGCCAGTGTCAGAATCATCCTGAGTTCTCAGCTAGTGGGTCTTACATCTTAATGAGCTTTCATAAGGTGTTTTGCTCTCTTGATTTTTTGTGCTCCTGATGCTTTTAATCAAAAGGGCATGAAATATTGTGTGTTTTTAAAGGGTAAGAAAATTCCAAAGAACTAATTTTCCATTCAACCTTATGTCAATGGACTTTGGTCCTTGTAAAGGAAGTACACAATTCTACCATCAAAATCAGCTTCCCTTGGAATCAGAGTTTTTAAGAAAGTCTAAAATAACCATGTGACCTGAAAATAAATCTTCCTTAGCAAAAACCATTTTGTACTGAGGCCAATTTTAAAGTCTGACTTAATATTATAATTCTATGAATGAGTATGTGAGACACTAACTTTTTATATTCATTCTTTAGTATTTTCCTCAGAATATTGAAATTCCTTCTTATTGAATGAGCCCATTGTGTGTGAAATGGGTGTTTTCATGCCTTCTGTAGACCAGGGAGCCATCAGGAACACTGTGAGTGGGTCTGTTTCCCTCTTTCCCTTTTCACTTTCTTTCATGCCTCCTTTCCTCCCTTCCATTTCTCATTCCTTTTTTCTTTCCTTACTTCTTCCCATTAGTAAGAATTTTTCAAACCCAAGATTTAGTCTTCTACTTTTACTCCAGCTTTCTTTGGAAGAGATGAACAAAGATAGAATTTCAGTATCCTCCCAAAGGGTCAAGAAAGAAAGGATAAATCTTCAATAACTAAAAGGAAGGAAGGGAGAAGCAGAGAAAGATCATGTCCTTGTCTTCATCTTGCTATAAACATCACCAAATTAAGAGTATGGGAATCATACAATTATAAGATTCAAAGAGGGTAGATATGTGGGGGGATATGGTAGGTGGGCAGAAAAGAGGTAGATGAGACACAAGTATGTCTCTTCACCAAACTTATATTTTAGAATTATATCTCATCTGGCAAGGTTTGGCATGAAATGTGATTTGGCCAAGAAATCAAAAGGACCAGGGTGGATCTAGTAGAAAGGAATACAATTATTAGAGTTTCTCAGAGCTACATTAAGGGTCAGGGCTGAAGGGGAGTGTGGCATTTATTTCATCGTTCTCTTGTCTAGTTTAGAAGGAGGGAAAGAAGATGCAATTGATGATTAAAGATCAAATCTGGAACAATGAGCAATCACTCCATTATCATTAGAAATGTGAAGGTAGAGAAAGGATGATGTAAGAGGGGTCATCTGAAAGTCAGGAAGATGTGGTCCTAATTCTCCTAAGCTCCCAGCACTGAATTGGGCAGATGTTCTCTATTCTCCAGGAGCTCATGGAATCACTGGGTCAATAGGCACATAAATGACAAATATAACACAGAGCACTATGGATAAAGAAAGATATGTCTTTTGAGGTGGGGGGAATTGGGGAAGATTTCATGAAAACTGACAGATTATGGAGTGTGGTTTTGAACTAGGTTTTGCAGTATGGGTAATTTTACCAATGAGAAAAAAAGGTGAGATAAATAGATATTAGGGACTTTGATAACAGCACAGAGGTTTTTTCCAGAAAATAGTAAATAGGTATTATCATTAAAATGCTGGTTATGGAAAGAGGTTCTAGCAAGCTTATGAGTAACCTGATTGACAATATGGAGGACAGATTGTGAAATATCTTGAAGGATACTTTCAATGGTTGCAAGAGAGATGCATTAATTTTTTTCTTCCCTCCCCCAACTTTTTCTTTCTTTCTTTCACAGAAGTGAAGAGGTGAGGGGTGGGGGGAAGAACTGGAAGCGAGGACATACTATGAAATCTCTATTTTAGACAACATCTTACCAGCAAGCAGATGATGGTATTTGGGAGAACCCCCAAGTCTTGAACGTCCAGCTCTGTGTTGGAGGGTTCCTTGGAAGCAAGCTCTAAGATGGAGATTTGTGGGCAGGAAGTTTATTAGGGATTCCCTTTACAATTCCTACCTGTGAGGGAGTGTGAGTATTACGGCTAGGCAGAGAGTAAGTTGTCCGTGTGATGCACAAAGCCCTCAGGATGTCCCAGAAGAAGCCCCAATTCGGGATCATCATGCAGAACTGTATCAGATTGAGCCAATGGGACCAGGTCTTATTCCCATAAACACCAGTCATTGGAAGAAGAAGGGGGATGTGATCTTGGTCAGCTGATATCAGTCATAAGAAGGAAGAAGTCAACTGTGAGCTATCAGCTGCCCATACTCTTAGCAATTGGGTTGTTTTACTCAGCTTTGCATTTCTGTGAATAAAATACATGACAAAAACAACTCAGAGGAGGTGGCTCACAGTTTCAGAGATCTCAGTCTATGGCTACTCAGTTCCATTACCCTGGGCCTGACATGAAACAGAACATCATAGTGGAAGGACATGGTAGAGGAAAGCTTCTCATCTCTTGGCAGGTAGGAAGCAGATGAAGGGACCAGAAAGAAGAAAAACCTTTCCAGGGCTTGTCCCCAGTGACATACTTTTCCAAATAGGTCCCACCTTCCAGTAATCCATTCAGGTATCAATGGATTAATCCACTGATGAGGTCAGAACACTCATGAGCCAGTCATTGCCTAAAAGCCCCATCTCTAAACCTTATTGCATTGGGGACAATGCTTTCAACATGAGACTTTGGGGGAAGTTCCAGATCCAACATGGGGGAATGAGTGTTTCATTCAATCCCAAACCTTAGGCTTTTTGAATCTATAGAAATTGTCAACATCCCATTAATCACACACAAACCTAAGGAATTTTCTTGGCTTGTTGCTTTCCTTTATTTCCTACATCCACTCCATAAGTAAATCCTGTCATCTTTTCCTGGAGGGTTTTATCTATTTACATCAGAGTACATTATTCCTGATCTACACCCCTCATCTGCTAATCCATTATCATGAGATTCTTTAATTGTCTCCCTGCTTCCACACTTGTTTTTCTTTCCGTATTTTCTCTTAGCATCATATAAATTACTAACACCAAGTTAAGTACTCAATACACATTGAATATATGCCTGAATGACCTCAAAAGACAGTGCTACCTCTGCCATGGATGATCTAATTTTATGGTGAAATGGAGAATGTATTGGTGTCTGGATGATCTAAAATAAAAAAGAAGGAAAAATTAATTTTGTATATCAGAATATTTTAAAGGATAAATCCTATAAATGTCAACCTATTCTGCTATGGTTTGATCTTAAATGTCCCTCAAAGGTCCATATGCAAAAGATTTGGTCGCTAGCCTGTGGCACTGCTGGGAGATAGTGAAATCTTTGGGAGGTTGGGCCTAGTGGAAGGGAATTAGGTCACTGGGGTTGTGCCCTTGAAGGGGATATTAGCATGCCAATCTCTTTCATTTTCTCTGCTTCCCAGTCACCATGCGGTAAGCAGTCTTCCTTCACTCATGATCATCCCATGATGTATTGTCTATGCTGCCACAGACCCAAAGCAACAGGACCAAGCGCCATGGACTGAAACCTCTCAAACCATGAACCCAAATACATCTTTCCTTGTTTAAGTTAATTCACCTCAGGCTCTTTGTCACAGTGACAGAAAGCTAACACATGTGCCAAACATGTCAAAAATTTTATTCATTAACTAATGAGGGAAACAGTAAGAAGTTAAAACTTATTCAAAGATGACTTTAAAATAACACACATATGTAAGTAATAAGTAATGTTGAAACAAATTAATAAACAGTTCCAGAATTATTGGAAGGGGTCACCAGAAATCAGCTACATTTTCACCACATTTACATTTATATTTCCAATGACAAGAATCCTATTCATTGTTTTCAGTAACCTAGAACTCACAGAGATGTACAGTTGCTCAAAGGCAACAGGCCAAAGAAACTATAGAATTAGCTAATCTAGAAAACTAGGCATTGCACTTTGCAATGCCTAATTTTCCATTGAGGAAAGATAGTAATCTTTCTGGATCGTTTCCAAGCCTTTCATGACTTTTTCTTTCATACGGAAGAAGAAGATAGATGAAAGGGAACAAGAGGGAAATTTACTGGACCATGATGATGATTTACACCTGTTTTCTTGGAGAAATTATTAATGGCAAGTCTTATACTCTCAAAAAAAATGTACTGGTTTGGAAGACAAGGAATATAGTCCTTCTCTCTGCAATTCACTGGAATTTCATTATTATTCACTTAAAATATTTGAAAGTAAACAACAAATGGGTTAGTAGAGTTAGAATCATGCTCGTAAAGATGAAGAATTCACTTTGTACCTTTTATCTAAGTATTAAGACTCTGGCAGAAAGTCAGCAGTGAGTTTGAAATGGGCACAGCATGGAGCAGCCAAGACTACCATGTAGTGTTCTCCTAAAGGTAACCCTGACTCATCCATCTGAATGGATTCAGTCAGTCTGATTCCATTTCTCACAGGATCTTCTTAAAGTAGGTGATGGATCAAATGTTTGAATAGTTTCACTTTCCAAACCATAGAACATTTTGTGATTTCTGGTAATCTTCCAAAGGAAAAATCCATAATGATAGTTGTGAATGTGTGTGGAACAGGCAGTACAGGCAGAAAAGGAGGAGAAGGGCAGGGCAATGAGGATCCTATGGCTATCAGCTTCTGTATTCATCATTTATCAAACTAGACAAGCAGAATGGATATCTAAATGGCTGAATTTGCTTTGGAATTTTGTTTGCTTTTAAAACACTCTGATCTCCTTTTTTTTTTATTACCATGAATACTCAGAGCCATACAGCCATGTGTCTTTTTCTCTCCATTCTTCTCCTTCAGTTCGCACTTTAGAGGGGTTGTCAAACCCTGTCCCCTCTGCCTTCCCCTGGGTGGCATCATGCTGGGAAGCAGGTAGCTTGATCACACTCCAAGAATCTTAAGAAAGATTGCAACATATAAAGTGCTTAGAGGATTTGCTTATAAATCTTTTTTTCAAACTAGGAAGTCACATTGTGAACCCTATACAAAAATCATTCCCAAAGGGATTAAGGCAAAATTTAGGACCAACTATTTCTGAATGGTCTGCAAACGGAAACATGTTTGAATCTCTTCTATGAACAATAGCATGAATAGTTGTAAACATAGCTACCACAAAAATTGCAAATTGTGGGCTCTAATGCAGACTTTGTTAAAGGTGTCAGCTCATATATTTGGAGGGACTCCTTGAAATGAAAAGTCAGAGTGGAAGTCCAAATGTAAGTCACTGGAGTGTTGGCCTCAAGTATCACAGTATTCTGGCGAAGCCAGTGATGTGTGGAAAGACTCTCCCTTAGAAATATTTTTGAATCATTGACATTTACAAAACAAGTCATTTGCCACAGAGAGCAGGTCCCTGAAGTATGTTCTTGAATACAAAAAGAAAACAACCCGTGCAGTGCCAACTCAGGCATACCAAATTTGTCTTCTCAAATTGGAAGGATCATGCCATGCGCACTTTGCAGACGCATTCTCTGAATAGTAATACTTATAACTAACATTTGCCTTGCCCTTTATGGTTTGCAAAGTGCTTCCAACTTAAGATGTCATTGCAGAAGCTCTCAAGGTGGACCTTGTGGAAGGGGGAAGAGAGTAAATGGCTCGGTAGACTGCCATTTGCAACTACCGTTTTCCTGACCTTTGTTGTAGTGGCTCCCTGCAGATAAGATTCTCCTGGAAAGGATTATAAGCTGTTCCAGTTCTAATACTTCAGAGTGCCTATTTTGTAGTGTCTGTTTTGCATAAAAACCCATTGAGTTATATACTGCATTAGAAATGGTTTCACAAAGTGAGTGCTAATTAAACTTGAAAACTTTGATTTTTTATAAATCAAAAAATAGCTCACAATCTGTATTTCACTTTGGTTTTACATCCAGATCCAGTGCTAAGATCGGTCAGACTTTCAAGCAGACAATCAGATGGATGTCGATCTGTTTATTTTGAAAACTAAATTAATTTATATTTTTAGTGAATATTATTCTGCCAATGCCTCCAATTCTTTAGAAGATACAAAAATGAGTAAGGTCTGTGCTTTCTAAAGCTTATACTGTTAGAGAAGAGAAGACACGCACACAATTCTATAATACAAAATGTCAAAGGTCTAGAAAGAGGAAGAATTAGAATCTATTTCTGAGTAAAGAGAGTTAGAGTAACCCTCACAAAGTCAGATTTGAAAAGGGCCTTAATCAATGGGTAGGCTTTGTTATGATGGATGAGAAATTATCCCAAGGGGTGGAAACAGCATAAAAGGTGGGAAATATAGTGTATGTGGGAAAGGTGGTAAGTTATCTATTATGGTGGGATCACAAATGTGTCAGGATAGAGAACCTCATAAATGAATAGCATTCTTGTGTAACTCTGACAGTTTTTTTTAGTTCATAGTCTAAAGAAAAGCAGTAGCCTCAAAAATTGTATATTTAAACCCATACCATTTAATAACACAGAATCACAGTAACACATGTATATGTACTTGAGTCTCTAATTATGTGTGTTTAAGAGTGGTGATTCACACAATGATTTTTGTATTTATTATTTTTCCCTTTTATTCTAAAGAAGCAAAGAAGTTTTCTTGTTATATAAATAATACATTTTCTTAAATTATTAAGCACAAAGAATAAAATAAGCAACCAAACTCTAACACTCCAAATTATCATTGCTCACGTTATATGTATATTCTTCTAGCATCAACATCTACCTGTGTGTGGGGGGGTTATGTATAACAAGGTGCAGAATAAATATATGTAAATAAATAAATATATATATGCATACACACACACTCTAATGTGTTATAAACATTTTTCCTCTCATTAAACATTTTCTATAAGTGTTTCTGCTTCTATATAATCTTCCATTATTTAGAAGTACCGTGATTTATGTAACTAATTTCCCATTGTTAGAAATCTGGGTGGTTTATGTTTTTTCTCCTGAAAATACACAACATTCTAATGAACAGCATTATGATTAAATCTTTGCATATATCCATGAACATTTCCTAGGCTAAATACCTAGAAGTGAGATTGTTACTCTATGGTGCATGTGTGTGCTTGTGTGTGTGTGTGTGTAGTCTAATTCTATGAGAAATGTATACCTTTCTAGATTT
Source organism: Aplodontia rufa (assembly GCA_004027875.1). Taxonomy (NCBI): domain Eukaryota; kingdom Metazoa; phylum Chordata; class Mammalia; order Rodentia; family Aplodontiidae; genus Aplodontia; species Aplodontia rufa. Next base: position 7,999 of record PVKS010023799.1, on the reverse strand, counting down.
CCCCCTGCAGTAAAGCAATACGGCTTCTCAAAGAAAATGATACAATCTTCCTGGAAGATGGGATAGTCAGAAACATGGTATATCTTTGACATTTGAGCAGAGACATTAAATCACTAAGACCTGTGTGTCACGAGTCCTCCAGCTGATATATCTTTCACCCAGAGAACCCCTCCTTTATCCATGAATAACCATCAATTGCTATTCTCTGCATCACGGATTCCTCTCCATTACTACCTCAGCTTGAAAACACTGCTAGCTACCCCCATATAAGCCATCTGAAGAGCTAAGTTTTGCTGCTGTTTTTCATTATGCTAAGGCTGATCACAGAAGCATACCATGGCAATCACAGATACTAACCAGGCAGTAAGTAAGGGCAATTTCATTACAAGTGCACACTTGCATTTTATGCCCCTTAATCACAGTTACTGCTCCCCCAAGCAGCACATGCTCCCAGTCTGGATTTTGACAAGAACTTCTTTATCAGAGGTATGCTGCATTGAGAGTGGGAGAGGTGTTTATTGCCAGGAGCAGTTCAGCACCCGACAAGGAGGCAGTTTAAAAGTTTCCGTGTGCATTTACACACGCACCACTGGCACACAGAGCCTTACTCAAAACAGCAGTGTTAATGTGGGTCATGGTCTGATGTGGCTCAGTGGTTTTATGTTTTCATAGCCTCTGGATGTTTAATGAGTTTCTTCTTCTGCCCACCTCTTCAGAAAACCTACTCGGTTGTGTTAAGGCCAAGGATACAGTGGAAAATGCCCTGAGCTCTGAAGAGCAGTCCCATCAGAGAAGTCTGAATGGCCCATTTGCTACCTTGTACTTCTTCTCAAACCATCTATTAGCTTGAAGTAATGATTATTGAGCAAAGAGCATAAATTAAATTAAATTGAATGACATGTAGGAAATGTCTGACCTGTCAGAAATATAGTCAAATAGAAATTCTTAAACTGGAGTGATTAATCAATTCCTTCAAGATATTTTCCTGGTATCCAGCTTCCTGTTTTGGTACTTACAGAGAATTTGTACCTGAGGTTGGCTCTAAATGGGAAATATGTTGACTACAGTAAGCTTCCTTTGAAACCATGTTAACCTAATAGTTCTTTAAGTGGGAGACTTTTTTTGTGGCAAGGGTTTGATGATAGAGAAAGATAGAGTCACTCATTAGGGGTAGCTACTCTAAATGGGTAGAATGCATAAAACAATGGTCCCGCACTTCTTATTTCGGGGGTCTTGTGCAAAATATTTTAAAACCAACATAATAAGCACTAACCAATCACAATAGGTATTAGCCCAGTTAGAATGGACATCAGCTGTAAGAACTGGTACTTGTGCTGATGTATACTGCCTGAATATCAGCCTTGTGGATAAGTGTGCAGACACCAAAAGCAACATTCATTAGTGAGTGATGGCCCTATGTTAAGTACCTATGCTGGGCACTGAGGATGCATATAATAGGCATAGAAGCCTGTAACTGCAATACAGTTCTGGGAGGAAGAGGAGTAATAGTAATAGCTTATCATTTATTGAGGGGTTAATAGCAGTAGACACTACTTGCAACACATCATTGAATCTTACCAACAATTCTTCAAAAGAGGCATCATCATCATCAGATATGGATGAGGTGACCTGAAGCTTTGAGATGTTAAATAAATTGCCACGTAACTCAGATGGCAATTACCAGAGTCAGAATCCAAAGCATCCTCTTTCTAGGAGCACAGTATTCTCTCTGTTGCATCTCTTTAGAAAATTGCACTGGTTTTGTCTCTGCCTTAAGCAGACCTTTCCCACACTATTGCATGGATTCAACTTAGAGAAGACATGAAGCAATGAGAAGGACAGCACTGCACTGTGAGATCCTGTAGGGAAAGAGCTGGGTCTGCATGTCTCTGGGTTGAACACGGTGGTCTGCACACACCAAATGCTCTACAAAGGTTAGAAGTTGTATGTGCAAGACTCTGCTCCTATGCTTTATAGTGAAGAATGTTCCCTCCTGTTCATGGATTTGTAACTTATTTGGTTAGATAGGATTCATACATTAAAGGCAGAATAGCATTCCATGGCAGCATTAGCTAAGTGCCAATTGTGTGGCATGATCAACTATGAGAAAAGTTCCTTGAAATAGGTGGTTTGACCATCTAAGATTTCACGTGAGACTTGTCTTGGGCCTTGAGGGAAGGTAAAACAAAGCTGTGGGCATTTGGAAAATAGAGGAAGGAAATTTTTAAAAAGGAGAAACACATGATCAAAGATGTGGGAGTAGGAATGTAAAATCTGTTTGGAAATTAGTAAATAAATCTCTTTAACTATAACAGTTATTTTTCATAGCCCAAAATGGCAGACAAGATAAACACTAAAGAGTTAGGCAAACAGCATCACTCAAAGCAAACACACCCACACTGTCAAACTTGGTGACTCCAAGAATAAAAATAAAAAAGATATAAAACAATCCCTCTTATTCTTTTCTCAGACAAATACTCTTTGATGTGGCTATACTTAAAACTACTGACTTGTACATTTAAAATTGATTAATATGGTTTAAAAAAGCAAATAAACAAACAAAAAATTCCCACCATTACTCTTTAGGGAAATGGTCAGTCTGGATAAAGTGCCCCCGACCCTATAGTTATTCAATTTATATTCTTATCCTGGAGTTTGATTGGTTGTTTTCTTGCATTTGCTTGTTATTTCTTTCCGATTGGTCTTTTCATTTCTAGGGTTTAGTGCCTAGCACATAGTACATGTTCAATATATTTTGAGTGAATGAAGGACTTCAAGTAAGTAAAGACTTGAAGTGAGTTGCATTTAGCTAAAAACCTGGAAACCTTCCTTAACACTTTGAGAATGAAGCTTAGGGCCAGACAGCATTAATGAGGATATATAATTCACATGTTCTGGGCATGAAATGGTTAAACAGGAAAGTCCAAGGCTCCAAAAACCCCTGGGAATTTTTGTAGTACATCATAGGAAGTACAGTAGCACAGTCAATAACTTTTGTGCAGATAAGATTTTTTTTCCAAATAAATGTAATCCAAATAAATTGTTCTCTTGTAGGCAGAAAGCCAGGGAGACCCATAGAATTCTCACCATTGCTTTGGCACAAAGAGCACACAGAACAAGGCAAGCAGAGAGAAACAGAAGACTTCCCCATGTAACGGCAATTGGCACATTGAATGTTTTTGGGTTAAATTAATCTTTTCATAGCGAATTAGAAAAGAGACTACTATAAGCTCAAAACAAAAATGCTTAGCAAGACAGGGTCTTGCTAAGTTGCTTTAGACCTCTCTAAGTTGCTGAGACTGGCCTTGAACCCATGATCTTCTTGCCTCAGCCTGCTGAACCACAGGTATGCACCACCATGCCAGTTATTCAGTTTTTAATTCATTTGACACCAACGGCTGAGATTCCCTTATATTTGGTGTTAGAGTGATAGATTTGGTCTCTGTCCTTTTGCCAAGACTGCTCAACAATAACAAAAAACAATAATACTAATAATCACAGTTAACCGTGAATACAAATAAGTGCTGACAGGGTGCAATGGAACATATATAGCAGGAAAATAACGTATTTAGGGATTTGGGAACTAGAAGTAGGGATCCAAAAAACTTTTTGTAGGAAATGGCATTCATAGTGATCCCCAAGTTAACTAAAAAAAAAAGTAAAAAGATATTTAGAGTGTTTCAAGAAAAGGATGAGAAACATGAACAAGAACAACAGAGGTGTGATTTTTATGAATTATAGGAACCAGTTTAATCCTCAGAAAGCCATGGAGCCACACCTCATTATAGCCATTACACAAAAATTTGGCCAGGAGCTCTTCATATCAACATGCCCTTTAACTTACAATCTGATTAGGAAGACTGGAGAAGCAACCAAAAAGAAAATCAAAGGAAAGTCACAAAACTGACTCATTGATCCAACAAATACTTAATAAGGGCCAACTCTGCATCACACACATTTTTAGTAGTGAGCCTGCAGCAGAGAACAACACGAAGTTCCTGCTGTCATGTGCTTTTATTCCAGTGGGAAGAGAGAAAAAAAATATGTGTCAACTGGTGATATTGGCTCGGGAGAAAAATAAAAATGGTAGAGCAGAGTGAAAGGGAAGGGAGTGACTGAGGATGGGGTAGACACAAAAGGTTTGGCATTTGATGGGTTTGAAGTCGTTTCTAGGCTAAGTTCTGAGTTAGTCACATAGACAGAAGAGTGTCCCATCCTGAAAGAATGAGATGTGCAAGGACCCTGAGGTTAAAGTGTGCTTGACATGTCTGATAAACAGCAAGGAGGACATTGTGATTGGTGTAGTGAGAGTGTGACAGTGTTGTGGTTCAAATGTGAGTTGTCCCTAGAAGCTCAGGAGACCATTAATGGATATTCAGAGGTGAGATGATTAGATTTTGGGAGCTGTAACCTACTAGTTGATGAATTCATTTGATGGATTAATAATATAAAAGGACTACTCTACTGGATCGTAACTGTAGTCAAGTAGGGTGTGGTTGGAAGAAGGAGGTCACTGAGGGTGTGCCTTTTTTTCCCCCACATTTATTAGAAGTATATTGCGATACAGGATACAGATGAGGGGGAAACATTGTCAAAACAGTAGCAATCAATGTGTATAAACTTTGTTATCCAGGGGTAATGCCAACGCATAGATAAACTACTGTGGGTTTCATCTGTTGCAGTTTCCCCCCAGAAGAATTCATGTGTTAAATGGGTATCTAGTGTAGGAATAACATCGGCTTCTGGGATGGTTCCCCCATCTTCCCAATCACCAGACTCCTATGAGTTCTTCATATACCCTCCCCCCTCCCCATCCCATTCCCTACATCTCCAAGTTACCTGGGGAGCTTTCCCCCTGTTGCACTGAAAGTCATTCAATTTGAGGTTTTGTTAGGTCAGCCATCTGTCCTACTGCTTCAACATAAATTCTAGTATCAACAGATGAGAGAAACCATTCAGCCCTTAAGTCTCTGAGCTTGGGAGACTTCACTAAGCATAATTCTGTTCATCTCCATCCATTTGATTTTGAAAGCTATAATATCGTCCCTTTGAGGTTTATATTTATCCCTAAGCCTCAGCCTCTCTTTCTTCTTCCCAGCTGCCATGAGCTGAGTAGTGTTCTTCTGCCATGTCCTTCTGTCATTATGTTCCACCATCACCTCAGCTGCAGAGCAATGGAGACACACCATGGACTAAATCTCTGAAACTGTAAGCCTAAAATAAACTTTCCTTCAAGTTGTTCTTGTCAGGTGTTTTTTGTCACAGAGATGAAAAGTTGACTAACAGAGATTGGTAGAACCTAAGTCCAGAACATCCAGAAATCAGACCAAGGACAAGACAGGTCTGGAGGGCTCAGTTAAGTATATAGCAGATATGATGACATCATGGGTGTGACCAGACTGAATTTAAACAGATGACTCCCTGTGGGTGCTGAGTGGTCCATATGGAGGTGGAGAGCAGAGGTGAAAGCAGGGTGATGCACTGGGAGATGGTTGAAGTCATCTATCTATACCCTGGTAGCCTGTTAATGGCAGAGGTGCTTAACAATGGTTGGGTTCTTGCAAATGTAGAGATGGATTGCAAATGAGTTTAGGGAAAGAGAAGAGTTAAAAACAACATGTATGGGACTGGAACAGAGGCTCAGCAGTAGAGTGCTTTCCTGGCATGCAAGTGCACACCTATTTGTTAGAAAAACAAAACAGATGAAAAACAACACTCAAGTTTGGGAATTGCCATTTCCTGATGTGTGGAATTACTATGTCAGACAAAATAAACATTTTTAGACATTCTGATGGGACACGTCAAAGAACTCTCAAGACAGATTCTATTTGGATTGGTTCTAATACCATTCTACTTGTAAACATCTTGCAGGCCACTTAGGAGTTGAGAGACACAGTGATGGTTTTTGGACTTGTTATTTAAACCAGGCTGTGGTTTTCCTGTTTAAAGAGCTAGACATATTTCAGAATTACCTCTGTTTATATTTTATTGAAATATTGAGACATGAAAGAAGGAATAAATGCACATATAGGAAATTCATCATTGAGATCTGATATCCTCCATACTCTTGGTGATTCTACTAATCCTCCATTCCACTCTTGATTCTATTATCTCCTCCTCCTTCCCTTCAAAACTGCTGCTCTAGGACTTCAGACCAGTAACTGTCTTTCAAAGAGACCATGCCAGATGGCCAGCTTCCTTTATTTTGACAAGACGGTACAAAGAAGGATGGAAAAGCACAAGCAGAACATGAATAAAATGAAAAAGAGGGCTACAAAAGTGGGTCTTGCCTTGTGGTATATATGCAGACTCAACTGGATATGTTCTAGTCTGAGGATAGGGTGGACAAAACCAAATTAAGCCCATGTTGTGGTTAGATGTGAAGTATTCCCCCAAAGCTCCTGTGTTAATGCAGAAATGTTCAGAGGCAAAATCAATTTTGAGAGTTGTAACCTAATCGGTCCATCTTAGTTTGAATGGACTAACTGGGTGGTAACTGCAGGCAGGTGAGGTGTGGCTGGAGGAGGTGGGTCACAGGGGGCATTCCTTAGAAGGTGTTATCTTCCTTACAGTCCCTTTCCCCCTTTCTGTCTGCTTTCTGGCTGCCCTGAGAGGAATGGTGCTCCTTTGCCACACCCTTCTGCCATGATGTTCTGTCTCATCTTGGCCCAAAGCAATGAGTCACCAATGTCGGGCTGAACCTCTGAAATCATGAGCCAAAATAAGCTTTTCTTCCTCTAAGTTGGTCTGATCAGGTAATTTTGTCACAGAGAGGAAAAGCTGATGAATGCAACCCATCTGATGGTGTGTGGTACAAACTGAATAGTCAGAAGAAAGCGATGAGAAAAAAATTCAGTCTGGTTCCTAAGACTGTGATCCATTCCTCTTCCAGTTTTATCCTCAGTTAAACTCAAAGATTAGAGACCCATAGGGCTTTACCAGATCTGGTGTCATTTCCAATATAACACAACCTGCTCTGCAGTTCGGATTCCAGACATCTCATTTGTCTCTCACTAGACCACCAAACTGTTGAACAGATCTAATCTTATGTGAAAATTTCAGCTGCACTTGGGACTATTGCCTCTGGGTTTAGTGTCCTCCATGCTCACAGTAAAAGGTGGCAAAGATATTAAAAAGAAAACACTTCAGAAATCCCAGTTCAGTGTTTGTGACTACATGGAGGTATTGAGTGTAAACCGATTTCTCCATCATTCCCGTGTCCTTTGCAGTTATTATATTCACTTGTTTGCTTGGTTGTTTGTCACCCCCTTTAGAAAGCAAGCCAGAGGAAGAGAGTGATCATGGCATCCCATTCACCACAGATTGTCCTGTGCCTCGTGCTTAATAGACACTGAATAGTTTTTGGCTCTTGAATAAATATATCATTCACTCATTAATAGAGGTTTTCAGCAAAATTAAGGGCACCTTGTAGATGTATGGGAGACCAAAATAAGATAATTTATCCTTCACATTACCCATTTAAGATTTATACCATACTTAGTTCCAAAATGTCTTGAGCTCTTCCAGAGATTAAAATATACTATAACTCACATAACATCTTTATGCTAGCACATAAATATGAACACTTTAAGATGTTATTTACTGAATATTTAATAAGAATTGCTCTGGATCTTCACTGGGAATACATGGAATTTGTATGTTATTTTGTGATTTGTCTTTCAAGCCCATGCTACTCAGAAATAAAGGTACTCAAGTTGCAGTAGCTTCATCTTTTCAACACAAAATTCAAGTTTTGAAGTCTTTGTGACCAAAGAGCTTTGTGGATTTTTATCTCAAAATATTTCTACAACATACCTGTGACATTAAAAGCAGACAACACATTATCTTTCAAACCAAGGTTTCTTTATAGGCATTTTGCAAACATCAGATTTAACATGTTTATTATAATATTGCTTTGGCCATTGTGATCAAAATTCAACATTTATTGGGTATTCTGATGGCAATGTTAATGTTCCAGGAGAATAAACTACCCTACCAG